>PVJO010008190.1:38649-76854 GCA_004026905.1 Hystrix cristata | reverse complement strand
TAAGTGGGCCTCAGTGCTCTCTGTTCTCATTACCCGCCCTCTCCAAAATCAGGCCTTGGCCTCTGTGCTTCACTCAGTGTGTCTATAAAACTCAGCAGACAGGCAGCCAGAAGCTAAGCAGCATTTAATCAGGGGATCATCTGGACCCAGGTGGGTAGTAAATAAGTAGAGGGGCGAAAGGAAGAGAGGGAGGAGAGAGTGACAGAAAACAACAGGGGAGGAGGACAAAAGTGGAGGGGAACCACTCCAGTGCAGCCTCAAGAGAGGAAAACTGCACAAACACAGAATTGCAGACCAGACAGGAGCTCAGAGACCATGGCCAGAGAAAACTGAGGGCCGGAGAAGGACAAGTCCCTGCAAACCTAACAGCTCACAAAGCCCAGGAGTCTCCCCCTCCTGTGCTTCATCTGCACCTGGAACATTTGGGGTTACCCATCCTTCCGCCGAGCCCCCCTGCTCTTCCTCCTGCTTAGTCCCTTCTGCGATTGTCTGGGTGTCCAAGGCTTCTCTTTTCAAGTGCCCTGGAATCTAGCCAAACCCCAGGCAGCCACCAGTGGTGTCCAGAAATGAGGGGGTGAGGTGGAAGGGTGAAAGGGCCACAGGCCAGGCCATCCCACTGCCCCGTGGTCCTCTCTGAGTGGGAGTCAGACATTGCAGCCCAGCAGCACAGGGGCCCCCATGATGCTGGGCCAAACATACACACCGCTCTTTCTGAAGGTCAAATGCTTCACGCCATGTATTTGGCTAAAACTGAAAAGGCCAGAGGCTCAAAGCTGGTGTTACAGGGAGGAGAGGCATGCTGGACAAAGCTCCTGAAAAACCTCCTTTTGTCCCTGGGTAAGGTATTTGTCCAAACACAGACAAATAGCCAGTTAAGCTTCCCTTCCCCAACCTGCATGATCTAGGCCAGTGTTGGCAAACCTTTTAGAGATTTCAAGGATACAAACAGCCTGCTACAGTACACGTACCATAGATCCACCACCACTGAACTCTTTGCTCTTCCATTTCAGGCTTCTGCCCCATCGTCTGCATTTTCAAAGCCAGTGGGTATGTGGCCTCCACGGTGGAATAAGCACCTTTCCTATGACAGCCCAGAACAAGTCCAGTCCTTCATACACTCACCCACGGTTTACCCAAACTGTCTGGGCTCAGGATATGATACCCCAAAGCATGGTACCTATACCTTGGCATGCTGAATACTCTGAACTGAAGAAAATTCACAGGGTCTCAGAAGCAGGTCTCACCAGCCTTCCCTGGTCCTCCTGTATCCACCACCCCACTTCACTCCCAAAGTGGGTCACAGAAGCCAGAATTTCTCTTCCCCCAAAATGTGTCCTAGTAACTAGATTCCTCCCCCATCAAGAAAAGTCATAAAATCTAGAACGGTCCTTTCCTCCATTCTCCCTTCTTCCTTGAAGAATCTCATTCCAGAGGGGTCCTGCCCCATACCGGGGAGGAGAAACTCTACACAGAGAGGCCAAGAAGAATCTGAACAGACAGGCCTGGTAAGTGTCTCACACCCTTTGTCCAATCACATTTCTATGTGGCTGCCCGTTCTTCATTGAACCCAAGCAGAAAAACAGAGTTTTCCCTAGGTCTCTGGCTTTCCAGTTTAAGGCACCTGTGTCATATACAAGTGATTAAATAAGTCTCTCATGCTTTTCTCTTAGTCACCTGTCTTTTGCTATAGGAGTGTCAGCTGTGACCTTATGGTGGGGAGAAAAGGGACCACATCTTTCCAGCCCTACACCACCTATTGTGAGCAAGGCCAGGCCAGGGCAGTGAGGGGCAATAAGATGTGGTCTTTGCCCTGACAGGCCACTGCCAAAACTCATGTCACTGTGCCACATGAGGTGGGGCTGACACAGTCACCCATGCCATGGTAGGGGGCACACAGGCAGGAGCAATTCACTGAGTAAAGGTAGAAGGGACAGGCAGAGAGTTTTCTTGAAGGCAGAGGTTATCTATACGCAAGGCCTTGGATGGTTATCTAAATTCTGCTGTTGGCAAGTGAGAAGGTGAGTATTTGAGGGGAAGGGAGCAAAGGCCCAGCAGACCGAGAGGCAGGGAGGTGCTGGGCCTCCAGCACATCTAGAAAGCAGCATGCACCACAGGGAGTGTTTACAAGATAGGGATGCTGAAAGACAAGGAGCCTGCAGTGTCTACAGCTTGTCTGCAAAGGCTTCACACACTCTAGAAAGGAGTCTGGGCCTTCTCCTGGAAAGCAGGACCAGGAGAGAGTGAGCCCAGGGGCACAGGGGTCGGCAGTGAGCAGGGGACCCTCAGTGATGCACATTCCCCATGAGGAGGGCCCCTGCTCTCTTCAACGACCAGAGGGTGGAAATGCTATGGCTTCTGAGCCACATGTGCCCAGGCCACCGCACCCACCCCCACCTCTAGACAACGTGCTGGCTGTCTTGCGCTGTGTCCCAGGGGAGGGAGCTCCCCTTGACCGAGCAACCTTTACCCATCACCGGAGCCTGGCCTTCCCCGTGCCACCCTGGGTGGCCTCCAAAAGTTTCATGACGCAGCCTGGGGTAGCTGTGCTCCAGGGACCACTGAGGGCTCAGCCTGAGCAGGCTCTAGAGCACTGCAGGGAAGAACAGGGAAGCCAACAGCTCCGTTCTTCATACTCCTTCCCAGGATCTACAGAACACAGGGCTTCTATTCTGTTCTTGGGCTGTTTACGCAAAAGAGTTAAGTTTCACTGAAAGAAGAGAAAAGCACTGGCTTTGAAGTAGGGCAGGGCAGCATAATGGGGACATGGTCTCCAGAGGCAGATGGGTTTGGATTGGAAAGCCAGCTCCAACTTCCTGCCAGCTGTGTGACCCTGGTTAAGTCATTTAGCTTCGCTTGGCATTAGCTTTCTTATTTGTAAAACGATGAGAAAGGTGGTAGAGTTGAATCATTTTGAACAGCATTTAGCATCACATCTAATAGATAATAAATACTTCCATAAATGTTGCTATTAATATGAGGTTAGATACATCCGGCTCTAAAAGCTCCCACTTAAATCTCAAACTCTTCTTTCCCCTTCAGGGTATTCTCTCCACTTTTACCCCTACCCCATCCATTTGCAAGGATTGGTTCCTTTAAAAAAAAAAAAAAAACCTCCCAGGGAGCCCTCACCCGGTCCCTAGACCACCTGCCACCCCACTTCTCCATGCTCCCGGTCCTTGGCTTGGTGGCTTCATGGGTAAGAAGCACCCAGTACATTTAGCAGGGCTAGACAAATAGCAATAATAATATATGTTCAGCCATTAGCCGCATAAGTAATCAAAGATCACTGCCATATGATTCTTGGTTAAATATCATTTGGAATCTAATAAATAAGTGGCTATAAATAAAGCCAGCATGCAGACTCAGCCCCTCCAAGCATTGCAGCCTCTGCTCTTATTTTTAGCCTAAAGGTGCCTTCAGCAGTACTCCTGCAGTTCAATTTTGAGGTAATTTCTCTCTCAAACAGCTGAAAAGGAAACCTGCAGAGGCCATGGGCCATAGCGGACTTCAGCATGGGGTCTGCCCTGTGTCTTTAAAGAAACCCAGTGTCACATCAGTCTGGGGCATGCCTTGGTCATGCCCACTATCTCCCTATGCTTCCAGAGTCACAAAGCACTGCCAGGAGGCACTGCCAGAGGCCCCAGGGCTCCAGAGTGAGCACAGCAGAGGCACCTAGGGTAAGGGACAGAACACAAGGTCGGCACCCAAAACGCTCTGATTCAAATTCAGGGCCCTCCACACTCTGCACCAGTGACCTTGGTCCCTCCATGCCTCGGTTTCCATACCCAAATATCAGACATTATCAAAGCTACCTCTGGAAGTTGTTGCAAAAACCAAACCATACAATTTATAGACAGTGATGAGCACAGAGTAGGTGCTCAATAAGCATGAATGTCACTCTATCGCCTGTGATAGTCTTTTAAAGTGGTAGTCCGCTGCTCTGTGACTTACTCTGCTTTAGGTGGCAAGAGACGAAACACCTGGAAGGGAAGAAGCAGCTCAAAATGCTGCTGTGTCCACAGCCCCTGGGCTGCCACAGTTGCCACCACTTAACTCTAATGCCAACACCTCAGCACCTAAATGCTTCCTTATTTTGCCCTGCTCTCCAGTTCCTACATGTCTTAGGGTCTTGCCTTTTCATATTTAGAACGTGCGCTGATAAAATATCCTGTTTCCTTATATCTCCCATACTGCCTATCTCAGAACAGGGCACTGTCCATGCCGAATAAGCCCCAGGTAACAGAGGCACAGGATGTCCACCTGTCCACCAGGCTGGCACAGCTCTAGATCCCACGCTTCCTAACACCCTGCTCCCAGTAGGTACCTCTTAAAGCACAAGTGACTCTGGAAGGATGACAGGTGGAACAAGAGTCTGCCGGGACTCTGGGGAGATGTTATTCTCTCCAGGCCCCGTGGCAGGAAATAAACACATCACTCCAAGCAAAGCCCAGCGTAGCCCACGTGACAGCCTCAGATAACATTCAGCTTGCGGGCTGCTCTGCTGGCACCCTGACATGCTAGAAGCAGTGAGATTATTAAATCAATGTGATAAAGTACTTCCTGTTACACAGTCCCTTCCCGGCTGTCTTATGCCTGCTGGCACAAGTTCAGTGGCAGTCACGTGGCCACTTCTGTGGTGCCTTCCACCCACTGAGGAAGCACATCGGCTTTGGTGATCTGGGACGCACAGTTCTCATGCAAAATGGATAATGGCGCCAAGAGTCAGGCAATTTGGAAAAATAATTGGGTTGGGGACAGTTTCCAAGGGCAGAGTCCCATGTATCAAGCTTTTGAGTGGCCCCATCTCCCACCACGGGGGCTGTCCACACACAGGATCAGTTGTGGCAAGCAGAATGTCTCCCAAAGATGTCCATGCCCTAAACCTTGGGCCCCGAGAAGGTGTCACCTTCCATGCTAAAACTGACTTTGCAGATTGGATTAAGGTTGCTGATTTTGAGGTGGAGAGATGATCCTAGATTATCCCAGCGGGTTGAGTGTAATTCCATGAGTCCTTAAAATTGGAGAACATTTCTGGGCTGAGGTCCATGGGCTTCAAGATGAGAACGACTTCAACCTGCGACTGCTGGCTTTGAAAACAGGAGAAAGCTGAGAGCCAAGGACTCAGCAGACAAGAAGGTGGGAATGGCTCTCAGCTGACAGCCAGCAAAAAGCAAGGCCCTTGGTCCCACCATGAAATGAATTCTACCAGTGATCCAGATGAGCAGGAAGCAGATTCTCCACTAGAAAAACGCAGCCCTGCTGACATCTTCATTTGAGCTTGGTGAGACTTCTGAACTACAGACTGACTGAGATAATAAATTTGTCTTGTTTAAGGCGCTAAATTTGCAGTAATTTGTTATGGCAGCAACAGAAAACTATAGTAGTAGCACTACTGATAACAGCTATTACTTATTGACTTCCCACTGACTGTCAAGCATTCTGCTAGCCATTTTCCATATATTATCTCTCACATAAACCTCAACGATCATATAGGTGAGTACTGTTATCTGCATTTTATACTAGACAACAGCAACCAAATAATTTAACTTGTCCAAGGTCACATGCAGAAACTATAATTCAGGTCTAGGTTCATGCATCAGTAAAGGCCACACCATTCCATTACCCTACAATGCCGGCCAGCTGCTTGTCATAATTCTTGAACAAACTATTTTTTGAAAAAACAATAGGAACTAATATTTACTATTACTATATGCCATACACTATGTGTAGTATGTTATTTAGTCCCTCTCAATTTATACCATAATTGATAAGCTCTGGTATCTCCAGTTTCTAGGTGGTAAATTACTGTGAGAAAGGCTGAGTCAGTTGCCTAAAGGCACATGTCTACTAAGTGGAATGCATGCACATGAATTTTGAATCCAAGGCCGAACTCGTTCCGAGATGCCTGGGCTATGGAGACTTGAACTCGAACTCCAGACTCTCCCAGGTGGCCATCATCATGGCTTCATGCTAAGACAGGCCCCCGCTCAAGCCCCAGCAGGGAGCCCACTTAAGCTGTAACTATGAGAGAGCAGCAGGAAGTCTCCAGGAGATGGTGGCCCTGCCTCTGCTGCTCTGGACCCTCTCAGGGAACACACTGCTCTTTGGGTGATCATTCCTGTGAGAGCTGAGGAAGAGTTTGATTAAAGCTCCAAAGGGGACAAGGCACAGATATTTCACTCATGTATACCCTATTTCATCTCCATCAGCTCCACTGATTGCCACTTAACAGCTTAAATTCCTTTAGAGCTGTAAAGTTTCCAAATTGGCTCTAAAGGTGACATTAGCATTCAAACACCACCCTCAGATGAAGGTCCCTTTAACTTCAGAAACCCCAACAGCTCCAGCAAGTATAAGAATTCCTTACCCATCAGCTTCGGAAAGTTCTCCCTCTTCTTTAGGCTGCTGGCCTGGGATTTCTGGCTGGCTACCCAGAGGTCAGAGTGTACTGCCACTCTTTTTCAGCACAGGCTGGTGGCTGGTGTCTCCTTGGAGCAGCCCCTTAACACAGCTTCCTGTGGAGGCCCCTGGGGTTATCTGATTCTCTTTTCTGTCATCTCGGGGAAAATCCCTGTTCTTTCATCTGTGAGCTGAAAGCTCAAAGTCTCATGTTGTTAGATCCCTGCTGCTGGGGGAAATTTATGAGTATTGCCAGCAAAGTGGCACTACCTCCCCTACCTGTGTTACTCTGTGCTCAAAAGACCATGTCCCAGAAAGGCTGGAAAAAGTACACCTTGGAGAAAGCCGCAGAGGTGACTCAACTTAGGCAAACTCCAGCACCCAGTCCCTTAATACAGGGGTCCTCAGATGCTTTTCCAGGGCTGCCAAGGAACAGCCTCAGCCCCGAGTACTGAGACTGAAGCCCAGTCCGGGAGGAGCTGGCATGGGGGAGGGTGGGGAGGCAGGCTGCATTTCACAGGCACAGGCAGAGTTTAGCCTTGGTAGTCAAGGCTAAGTGGGAATGGGTCCAACAAGAGGCTGTGAATTTGGAGACCACAGCCATACCAGGCTGAAGCAGATGTCTACCGTGGATTGGAAGCAGATAAGGGGAGTGCCTATCTCTGACTTGGGGAAATCACATCATCCTAACTAAGAAGGAGTAAAAAGAAAACTCATCCAGAAGTGGATAACCAGGATGATGAGTGGATGGAAGAATCAAAGGCACTGATGATGACTGTCCGAGGAAAGAAGATGCCGGGCTGATGTTTCTGAGGTGCCATCACTGGGGACAGCACCAGATCTGTTCCATATGGCCCTGAGGAACAGGCGGAACAAGGACAGCTAGGGACAGAGAGGCAGATGGGGATGCAACAAAAAGAAAAACCAGTTGTGAACACTATTCAAAAGTGGAATGGGTTACACAGGGTCCCTGCTGCTATTCAGATTTTGTGAACTTGAGTACGAACAGACATAACTGGTACAGGCTCCTGGCAAACAGCAAGCAAGTGCCCTGGCTAACAACAGCAGTGCTGGGAAAGAGCTGGAAGCAGGTGGCAGTCCCAGCCAGGATGCTAGCTCCAGCTTTGAGACTCTAGGCTCTGGGAAGATTGAGACAAACGAACCCTGAACATAGCCCCAGAGGATCTCTGGCACAGACAGAATATTTAAGTGAGGTCTCAGCCTCAAAGATAAGCTGTACACTTGGGTAGTGTACAGCTGCTGGTAGATTATAAGCCAGGGGTGTAACGTTTGGATCTGAGGGACAAAGTAAGATTTATAGCCAAGACCTGGGTTGATGCTGAGTCATTTAATTTCTGGCATGGACTTCCTCTGAACAGGAGCAAGATTAGCCTCAGGAGCTGCAGGAACCATACAGGGACAGGGACACAGAACACAGGGACAGGAAGCCAGCAGCTCACTGCACTGTTCTCAGCAAGGAGCGCCTGTTAAGAGCCACCTCCCAGGCAGGCGAGGCCATCAGTAGGTGCCCTCCAAAGGCTTTCAACTCTGAAGCTCTTTGGGGGCCTCCCTTAGGTCTGCAGCATCATTCGTTCATTCATTCATTCATTCAGTCAGTCAGTCAGTCATTCAGTCATTCAGTACATATCTAGCAAGCACCAGGCACTGTCTCAAGTGCTAGGCAAATAGGCAAGCACAAAAACAGTTTTTCTCCATGGGCGGACATAGACAAGAAACAAATAGAACTAGAATGTCAGATGGTGACAACTATTACAGAAAAGATAAAGCAAGGAAGGACAGAAAATGTTGCCAGTGGGGAAGGGGTAGAATTGGGGCAGGGGTGACCTGCAGGTTGTGAAAGGGTGATCTGTGCAGACAGCTAGAGTGTTCTAGACAGAGAGAACAGCAGGTACAAAGGCCCCAAGGTGGGAGCAGGCTTAGTGTGTTTGAAGAAAAGGAAGGAAACAGTGGGGGCGGGGCTGGGGAGGGGGCTGGGGCCTATGTGGTGTGAGCATGAGGCAGAGCAGTAAGAAATGACAGTGACAAAGTAACAACAGGGAGCAGACAGATCATGGAAGGTCCCATGGGCCACTGTGAGGACTGTGTCTTTTATTTTGATGAGAAACTAGAGCAGGAAGACCAGAGCAGAGAGCTGATAGGATCCCACTTACATTTTAAAACAATTACTTTTGTTATCATCTTGAGAATTAAAAGTGACAGCACAAGAAAGAGGCCAGGATGCCAACACGAAAACTTCACAATAACCCAGAGGAGACAGACCGCAGCTCGGAGCAAGGAAGCAACAGTTGAGGTGGCAGGAAGTGATCAGGTGGTACTGGAAATGCCTTGAAGGTAAGGCCAACAGGAGTGCTGATGGAGAGGGTGTGCAATATCAGAGCAAGACGAGATGAACGGTGACTCCAGGGCTTGGAGCCCAAGTCCAAATAGACAGGATGGCATTTATGACATGGAGAAGATAGTAGGAAGAACAAGCTTGAAAGGGAAACATCAAAAGCTCTATTTCGAACATGTCAAGGTAGGCAGCTGGGTGTTATGAGTTATACAGGGAGGTCAGAGCTGGAGATGAAACTAAAGAGTCACATGTATATAGATGTTTTCAACCCATGAGACAGTGAGATCACCAAGGGAGTATTATGCAGAGATCAAGAGATGGAGAGAGACCAGCCAAGGAGACTGAGACTGGAGTAACCACTGAAGTGGAGCAAGAACCAACAGGGCGTGGTCCAGAAGCCAAATGAAAAGATGCTGTAAGCAAGGGGCCCTGAAAGACTATGTCAGATGCTGCTGGTGAGCACAGTAAGATGAGGCCTGGGGACAGATCACTGGGTGTAGTAATATGAACACCACTGATGAGAGTTAAAAGTCTGATTGGAGAAAGTCTTATTGACAGGAGAAAAGAGAAGAAATGGAGATAGCTTGAACAGACAATTTGCAGAGCTTTGCTGTAAAGGAAAAGAGAAAAACAGGGCAACAGCCGAAGAGGAACAGGCACTAAGGGGGGTTTGAAGATGGGGATCATCTGGATCTATTAACCAGCACCTAAGACAACACTCGAGCATGAAGGACACTGTGAGGGTGCAGAAGATAGAGCCCATCCCCTCAGGATACTCTCAGGCTCCTGAAGTAGATGGAATTGAAATAAGATTTTTAAAACATTTGCATAAAACAGGCGGGTAAGTACCAATGAGGACAGTGCAGCATATGCATGAGTGTGAGCACTTGCACACCTGTGCTCTGAAAATTCTGGAAACAAGTGCTCTCCAAACCAGGTGGGAGTCCGCATCTCCTGGAGTGAGGTGAGTTTAAAGAACATTTTACAAAAAGCACAGAGACAGGATTTGGTAGAGGAATGGGAAAGGCTGTTCCAGGCAAGAGAAGGATGAGAGATGGAAACCAGGTACCCCAGTAGTGTTATCAATAACAGGGGTCACTTTGACAGCACTTATAACATGACTGACCTTCCTATGTGCAAACTTATGAATTCTCATAAAAACATGGAGTAGGGATGGCTGTCCCACATCACAGATGAAGAAACAGAGCCACTGAGAAATTATGTTCTTGTTCAAGGTCATACAGCTAGTAAAGGGTGCTCAGATTCACAACAGGCAGTCTGGTTCCAGGGCCCAGGCTCTGCCCTAATCTCTGCACCACGCAGGATCCTAGTACGTGTTACCCAAAACACATCTGACTCCATTTTCCCTTGCTCTCCAGACCCCCAATCAATATGGAATAGTTACTTAGGCACCTGAGTGGGTCAGGACAGAAGGGACTAAGAGAAGAGACATTTGAAGGACTCCCCTAGATGACTGGTCACCCCATGAGTTGATTTCCCCACCTGACACATGGAGGGCGAGCGCAGTTTAAAAGGTTGAGGCTGATGCCTGACCCTAAATACAGCTTCAGAGCAGGGCACTTCTATTCTGAAGGGTCACACCAGCAACAAGGGCCAAATCAGGGAACCCGAAAGCAGGGATGGGTATCAGACTCACCTGCAGTGCCTTCCGGGGCCAGTGCAAGACACTGTCTCCCTGGCCAGGGGACCACACATGTGAGCTTGTGCACACTGAGCCCTGGCTGGACAGGACTCTCTACACATGCTTCTCAGCAGGGTGAGCTCAAAGGCCCTCACCAGCCCAGCCCATACCAGCAGGAGAGAAAACATACACCAACAAGACACAGAGCAGTTGTTGGGCAACCTGACAGCTCTCTGCAGTATCCTGCTGCCCAGTGCTCCCCACCAGCCCCTGTGAAGCCTACAATGAATGTGTGCTTTTAATCCAGACTAATGAGAGCTAAGAGTGACCACCATCTTGCCTGCAGCTGAGCTGCAAGGCTGTGTGTGGGATGTTCTGCCTCTACCGGTGCACACAAGTGCAACCCACCCACTCGGACTCACTCACAGGCACTTGGCTGAGATCTAGCAGCAGCTGCCATCACCACTTTTGTTCATTTCCAACTCCTCCATTTGTGGCCACAGGGACCAGAGCGCCCTGGACAGTCCAGGAGAACACCAGCAAAATGAAAGGATCAGTAGGACCATTACTGTATTACCTGGCTTAGCCAAGCAATGAGAGCCAAATGGGGTCATGACTTTAATTAGGCAGATGGTTGCCTCAATTTAAGTTCTTGTTAATGATTATTAATGAGGACACAATGATACTGGAGTGTCTCCCCATGAAAGTATAAGACCAAAGGCTAAGTATTTTATCACTGAGTCCCAGATTGCAAGGGGCTTAGAGGTAACAGGTCCAACCCTTCATTTGACGCTAAAATTCTGTCCAACATTTCTAGGACTACCCCCAGCTCTGGGGACTTTTGTATCCAAAAAAGCCCATTCCACCTGCCTGGCAAACATCCTTTTTACATGGAAGCAAAATCTCCATAATTTATCACATTCTCACCCCTTTCCCTGAAAATACAGCTTGCAAACGACTCCACACCTCAAGACTTTGTGAAGCATTTCACAGAACTGGAGACACGTTTTTGGAATTCTGACAAACCATTACCATTGCTGGTTCTCCTGATACCATGCTGATCTCTGCTCAGCCTAATACTGTCAGTTGCTTCCACCCACCAGGGCTGAACCTGTTGCAACCAACAAAGAAGAAGATGCCATCAGGCCATAACATTCATTGAGGAACAAAATGAGAGCCTGGTGGAAACCAGGCCCTTCTAGTACAAATGAACACAGGCAACCACTCAGCAAAATTATATAGAAATTAGTCCCATTATCAAGAATTTGTACTTATGAAACAGTCCTCTATTCTTTCACCTCTGAAGTCTCTACCACACGATCTTTCCTAGTTTTCTCCAAGGTCAATCACGGTATGTTTAAGAAAACAAAACAGAGAAGCAAGACTTGCACTCACTGCTACTACTTGCCTTTTTTTTTTTTTTTTTTTTTTGCTCGGCTTCAGTTTGTGAGGGCCAGGCACTGGCACTCTAATTCCCAGTGGCTTTCAGATCTAACCTATCATGTACATACAGACAACAGAATATTCAGAACTCTGCCACCATGACTGTCCTCAGATTCTACTCAGTTCATCTCCTTTGATGTGACCAGTTAGCTCCACAAGATGTGCTTACTTCTGCCAGGCTTGTAGATGGCTGGAGAGACTGAACTGACATGCATTTAAGAACACACTATATATTACACACTGTGGCACTAATGTCACCAGGCAGTTGAGAGTCAGGAGTCTTGGTGCTGTCAAAGGGGCCCTTGGCCAGTTCACTCTGCCTTTGGGGACTCCGCTATTTCTTAACTGTGATACGGAGGATCTAGGCCTAATTCATCCCTAACTTCTCAGCAGAGAAGGCAATGGCCCAAGGCTACTCACACTGGGCTCTGAAAAGGCAAGAGCAGATAAACATGCTGTGTAGTGCTCCCAAGCTAAGCAAAGATGGATGATGACACACAGCACACTAGCCTGGGTGCCTGAGTACAGCCAAAGGGTAGAGATGGTCTTATGCATGAACAGGCCTATACAGACCCACCTGCAGGCTCTTTTAGGGAGCAAAATATTCACTCTCCTAATTATGTATTTTGCAGACTAACAATAAGATTGGTTGGCATTCTTGAGCATTGACCAATTCCTGGGAGAAGAGAAATTTGAAAACTGAAAGGTCAGCTCAAGATTCAAAATTTACTATAGATCATTCGTTTGGTAAAGAGCGACAAAGCTTACTTCTGCGGGCCAGGCACTGTGCTGAATGACAGGTACGAATCAGACAGACACAGACTCCCCAAAGACATTTGGCAGGGGAGAGATCTGTGTTCCAGAAATCATTCTATATTCCCTTTCTAGGTGACAGATGAAGGAGAAGATCATCAATTTCTATTTGTCACTAATGTGAAAGACCAATTGATTGTCTATATGGATGGCTCAATTTGGAACCAAGATGAAAAGTTACATGCCGATCAAAATTTCATAAATCAAATCACATTGTAACCTTATTAGGGGAGCCCACTACTCAAAAACCCCATGGTGGATCCTCTACGAGGCAAAGAATGTTGTCAGTATATTTGAACTTCAGTGTATAATTAATATACAGCAGAACAAGATCAGAAACCAGTGTTTTTTATTCTTCCCTTGTCTTCCCCAATTCTCCTATTAGCTTCATCTTTATAACATTTGAATGTTCTGCATTGAACATTTTCTGCAAAGGATTGCAGCTCATTGGAGGAAACCAAGTAAAAAATTATAGTTGTAAAGTGCTTGAGGTCCTAGAAAGGCAGAGTGTCGAATAAATCCAAGCTCTTATTGCTTTACTACACAGGGAAACCTTAAACAAGGAGATTCAATTGCTGTAACGGCCCGCTGGTGTGTCTTATGCCACTCAGCTGAGTGGGACTTCTACTGCCACCAGAACTGAGCCTCTGAGGTCTCTAAGCCTCAGTTTCCTCAACTGTCAGCTAGACTTTGTGCCTTTAAAAATTCTTTAGAGTTAAAAAGTGTTAAAAGTGTCAAAAGCAAGAGACTATATGGCAATAATGATTCCATCTTTCAATGTCTTTACCAGACAAAACACAATATATTTAATGTGACTCCTGTGGCAATGGGAGACCCCAAGTGTACCCAGGGGTTCACTAACTGCAGAGAACAGAGCAGGGAAACCTTTGAAGGCAGACAGGTTCAAATTTCAGTATCTGGGTGACCTCAGGTGACTTAAAACCCTTTGAGCCTGTTTTTTAATCTATGAATGGAATCATTCATTCCAACCTAAAGATTGAATTATGAGAAATACCTAGCCCAGTGCCCAACAGAGAGTAAGGGGAAGGCCTTTCTGAGTGCAAGCTATTATTCTGATTATTATTATTTAGCACTGTATTCTTAGTGCTTTGGCACACTGCATTTTATAAATATCTGAGAGAATTAATGAATGAACAGCTGAGTCAATGTATTTATTATGAAAAGAACATTCATTTGAATGCAGTGCATCTTCGGCAAATTCCTATTTTCTTTCTATGTAAGATGGACATTTTCTCCTTCTTTCTCCTATCTCTTCTACTTATTCCCACAAGTCTATGCTTTTACTTACAGGCAAGACCAGAAGAAAATGACAGTACCAAACATATTATTGGGGAGCCAAGTCTACAAAGGTCGTGATATTCGTCCATCACACTCACTGAGCTGGAGTGATACACTTCCATATGAAACGTGCTGGGCTTCTACACAATGGAGTACTACACCGCCATAAAAAAGGATAAACTAGAGTCATTTGTATATAAATGGATGTTCTTGGAGAACATACTATTAAGTGAAATAAATCAGACACTTATTAGTACACATCGAATTGTTTCTCTGATATGAGAAACCATAAGTGTAAATAAGGACAAAGGGGTAGAATAGATATTTTGTTTAAAAAAGAAAAAAGAGAGTTAGTATTCAAAAGAGAGAACTAGATAGGGAAAAGGGGGATAAAGAAGAAGGTTAAAAGAAAAGTAAGATGAAAGGGGAAAAAATGGTAAAGTGTAGTTACACTTGTTGCAAATAGGGAGG
Organism: Hystrix cristata; assembly: GCA_004026905.1. NCBI lineage: Eukaryota > Metazoa > Chordata > Mammalia > Rodentia > Hystricidae > Hystrix > Hystrix cristata. The sequence goes on along the minus strand of PVJO010008190.1, from coordinate 62,434 downwards.
GGTGGGTGAATGGAAGGGAGGGGAGGGGAAGGGGGGAAGAGGAGGGAAAACCAAGATGTATCATGTACAGGTACAAAATAACCATGTTGATTATGAACATTATGTATACAATGTACCAATACATGCTCTTGGTAAAAATAATAAAGAAAATTTTTAAAAAATGAAACATGCTGGGCACTTGTGTTAAGAGGTCACTCTCCCCTGCAATTCAGAGTCCAGTGGGGGAAAATTCCACAATAAATAGACTACAACACCGTAAGTGCTGAGACAGAGGCAAGCACCAGGGAAATGGGAGAATGGTAGGGGAGGCACAGGGAGACACTGTGGGAAAGGATTTGCAAAGAAAGCCATTTAAGTACATGGTGACAGAGGAAGAGAAGATGGGAAAGAGGAAAAAGATGGGGAAGTTTGGAGATGCTCTCCAAGCAGAGGATGGAATCAGAGGAAGAGAATTTGTAGCAGAGCGAGGACAGGGGCAGAGCCTGGAGTAAATCTCCTGGTACATGTGCTCACCAATGAGGAGTTCAGCGTGGCTATGATAGAGGGCAGGGAAAGAGTAAGAAGAGCCAGGCTGGAAATCCCAGCATTCATTCAACTAGCAAATGCTTACTGAGTACCTAATGTAGTTAGGGATAAGGAAAACACTAGCTAATGTCTGAAAATTTTCCAGGAGAGATTAGAGAGAAGTGCAAAAGGAAATAACTTTCATAAGCTGCTGAAGGTGACATTGCTTCCCAATGGCTAAGGGAGCCCACAGGTTGGCAGCAAAAAGGGCACTAAAGAAGAGTGGAGGGCCCCGGGCTCCACCCTGATTGCCACTAGCTGGGCACCTACTTGCCTTATGACCTTGGCCAAAACACTGCCCCCTTCTGGCCTGTTTCCTCAGCTGTAACATTAGCTGGTTGGATAATGGAACCTTATCACCCTTCATGGCTCTAAGATGATACGACCACAATCTTTTTAAGTAAGGGAGGACTGCAGGGCTGAGTGGGGTCTTCTCATGGCATTTATTAACTTGTGGCTCCACAGCCATCACTCAGAGGACCCAGAGGGACAGAAGCAAAATCAAAAAACATTTTCAGAAGATAGATGACTGAAGGGGGCTGACATATGTGTGAGAGTTTGGGGAATTTATGCGGGCAGCCTCACAGTCATAAATAAATCCCTTTCCCTTATCCAAAACCTCATTCAGGGGGTAAACAGCAGACACTGTAATAGACAATTTGGCTGTACCTCCCACCCCGTGCCTCACTTGAATGAAAAACGGCCATCACAGGCAGGGTAATAGGTCTGGCTGCCTCTTTACAAACATCCATATTGTCACCAGCGACAAGTGAGGCTGAGAATGAAGCTGCCTGGACAATTCATCTCTGAGACTCCTGGACCCTTTGTGCAGCCCTACTCTGACAGCCATCTGATCTGAGGCTGGGAGGCTGAGGGAACCCCCAGGAAAACTCAGAGGCTCAGAGTAGTGACCATGGGAGGGTGGCAGGACAAGTAGCCCCTCCCTCTCCCGTGACCCTCTCAAGGATTCAGGAGCCCCGGGCACCACAGATGCCAGTCTAGCCCATCTATGTGTGAGGCTGCCCACTGGAAAGCACAGCACCTCATGTTTTCTTGACCTACTTCTCTTTCCATCCTTGCCCTACTCCATTTCCCCTCCCGAGGCCATGTAATTAGTATCTCTCTATCCATAAGGATTGGGAGACTTTTTAAAAGCTCCTAACTTCCAGGATAAGCAAGGAGACAGGAAAGCAGGTCCTGGCATTGCTGTTTGAGTTTTCTTTTCTTTCTCTGTGTTGGTTTGATTCTGCTTCTCGGTCTCTGCAGGAGACCAGATCCAGTTTGACCTTGCCAGCCGGCAGGGCCTTTGGCTAGAAATCAGCAGGAAGCAGCCTGGCAGGAACCAAAACTGGGGCCAACGGTCTTGACAGAGCAGGACGAGCACCACTCAGTGTGCATGTGGGAGCACAGGGGTCCCTCTGAAGCCTTCCCTTGTTGGAGTAGCAACCAAGAGAGGGACCTGCGGCTGCACCTTCTGCTTTTCTCCTGGAGAGCAAGTATCGGGAGTGCTGAGGCCGCGAGGGGCTGCCAGTTCTGGCTCAGTCCCTTTCTACTTCCATTAGCGACAAACGGAAATTGATGGGTTACCGCTTTATCCACACATTTAGTGGGGGAGAAAAGCTCACAGCAAATGCTGAATAACTTAGGCATCTTATAAATTAAGCATCTTAAGGATAGGAGCCATTTTTTCTTTGCCACTAAACAGAATTAAATTAGGGTCTGAAGTTTCTGCAGCAATGAATGAATAAGAGGGATGGAAAATGTTGTTTTTAGTTTCTTCTTTTTAAGCATGCAGGGCAGGGAGTCGAGGACATGATGAGGGCAGAAGTGAGTCACCTGTCGACATTTCTGATTTCACTTGATCTTAGCCAAAAAGCTGAGAAGCGATTACATTTCTGATTTCAATCAGCTGCCGCTGCATACACATGGAAAAATGTGCCACAAGGTAACAAGTTGCAGCTCAGAGACCTTAGGCTTGGTCTCTGCTGTGTGACACCTGGCCTGTAAGGGTCTCAACTGCTGGCCTGTCTTTGCCCACACTGGGGCTTCCAGACCACCACCAGCATGCCAACCTCCCTCTCAGCCCTTAGAGCCAGTCCTGATGGTGACTTGGAATGCTGGACCACCAAGTCATTTCACTGAACCCAGCATCTTGATTCTAAGTTGGCCTCAAGTCTTTTTAGTTCAGGCTTAGGATCCAGATCCTGAGTTGTTCAGAGTGTCTACTTTTCTCCTACTCCAGTTCAGGAAGAGAGGCCTCCTGTGGTTATCTGTTGGGATAACCTGCCTGGTATTTGAATTCCCGTAGAGTTGTCATCTAACCTTGCCCCTGAGGTTCACTGTTAAACAGGTCCTCTTCTGACCAAGAAGCTGAACTTCTTACTGCTACACCCTACTCTTCTGTTCACACTGACTCCAGTACCACACACACACACACACACACACACACACACACGCACACACACACACACACACACACACACGCACACACTGATCCCTGCCACCCTCCAATCTGTCCTGACTGCACAGGTTCCCTAGGTGAGGCCAACAGATGACCACTCCGTGTCTGCAGGACTGGATGGTGTGTTATTCCCTGTTGTTGGGGCTTTGTACCCAGGATCAGAGATCTGGAGTGCTTTGCCCTCATGCAGTCCTTGCAGAGAGGACACGGCTGATTTTTCAGGCCCTCCCCACCAGAGGTGGAGGTGCTGGTGGTATAGGCAGCAGCCCTGCCTGTCCACATCTAGAGTAGCACACTCACAGTAACAAGGACAAAGAAGAAACTGAAGTGAGCCTGCCTTCCCTCTCAGAGCCAGGCCTCAGCCAGCAGATGGCAAAGCAGTGGCCCTTCTGAGCAGCCAGGCCAGGGTCACTGAGCAGACTCCTGGCTTTATCAAAATTGCTGCAGACTCGGCGCACTCTCCAGGATTCTCCTGAGAACTTCCTAGACTACTTCTCTTATCTCCAGCCTTCAATATGGAATCCCCATGCCCAGGCCCTCCTTTATCATTAAGCTTCTTAATGTTTTAGGCTGAATCCATCATAAAATGTACCAGGGCATTATCAGCATCTTTATTCTAGTCACCAGGGAAGATTAGCAGGTCAATCAAATCAGAGCTGTTGATCTGTTGCTGCCCCACAACCATTCCTACCATCACCATACCCACCTCCACCACCTTTTCCACTTACATCACCACCACCTCCACCTCCTCTACCTACACCCCAACCTCCACCTCCTCTACCAACTCCTCCACAATCACCATCTCCAATTAGACCACCTCTTCTACCACCACCACCACTATACCAACACCACCTCCACGACCATCCCCACCACCTCTCCCACCACCACCACCACCTCCACTTCCATCTCCACTACCAACATCGCCACGTCCACCTCCACCTTTACTCCAGCCAAACCCAGGAAGGACACAGAGCAGGGTTTGGACAGCTTCCCACAAGACCTGTGCAGCATACAGATGGCCCTTGTGGATCCCTGGAGTAATGGCTGGGGGCATACCCTAGAGCTGGCCTTCACTTACCAATCCTCAGGGAGTGGGGGCTGCAGGCGACCATCACGAGCCACGCAGGAAGCAGCACCAAAGGCGCCGAGACGCGGGGCATCTTCTATAAATCCTCATGGAGCCCTCTGCTGGTCTGGGCATGACATACCTCTGTGAGAGAGGGGAAGGAGCTCATGAGTCCTACAAGGGCTAGGCAGCCAACCCACACAGCCCAGAGGCTTGAGCCTCCAGGGAGAACTACTCAGGGAGGACCAACGATCCCTCTGTGAGAACCTGTGGTGGTGTCCTGGGAAAGCAGCAGGCAAAGCCATGGAGTTGGGCCTTTGTCTTTCCTCCCTGTGCCCACCAGGGCTCAAAACAGGCTCAAACTCTAACTCTAGCCCTTGATCCACACAGGGCACACTGCTGTAACTGAGATTACGGGGTTAACGGACACTCATTTCTCTTCCAAAACCTCCAGTTGGGAATAAAGATCTTCTCTGCTCTTAAGAAATGGGAGTCAGAGATGACAGAAGATGGAGGCATGGGAAGGAGGGTAATTTCCTTGCCCCGAGCCCATGGCATGCTCTGCACCCTGGTGAGTGTGTGGGGAAGAGACCAGGTTCAAGTTCAGCTTGCCAGCTGCATGGTCTTCCTGAGGATTCTCTTTGTCTCGGTTAGTTTCCTTGTTTGTAACAGTGGTAAAACCACCTCCTGATGGAGCTGAGCTGAGAACTAAGCTGCCACGAGCAGGGCCTGCCTAAATGATGGGCTACGTGAATGTCAGTTCCTGACTGAGGGACAGATTTATTTCCAAGTCATCAGATGGTGTCCACATTTGCTTCTGCCACCTGCTATAAACTAACCCTAAACCCCATCCATCTCCTACTAACCCCTTCCCCTCCTTCCTGATATCATATGGAGAACAGTGCAGGGGGCTACCATCCCAAGGGCCATAGGGTCACTATCCCCCCACAGAGATCTCTCAGGTACTCTGACACCCAGAGCCTGTAGGCAACCAGCAGTGCCCACATCATTGGCATGAATGTGGGCCTGGTAAGCATCTGGATATGCTAATCCCACGTGCCATTGGTATTAAAATGTTTCCTTCTCCTACTCCCTAGACACATTTTAATAGAAAAATGTCTAAAAGGCTTGGATAGACACTTCACTAAATAATATACCCAAATGGCCTGTACACATTTGAAAATGTGCTTGGCTTCAATGTGCGTCAGGGAAATGTGACTTTAAACCACAATAATATACCACTACTTACCCACTAGAGTGATGAAAAAAGACAGTATCAAATGTTAGCAAGGATGTGAAGCAACTAGAACTCTCACACAGTGTGAGTAAAAGTGTACATTCACATAACTGCTTTGGAAAACTGTTCTACTGGAGCTTTTCACATATCCGAAGAACCCAGAAACTCCACTCTTCAGTGGAGTTTCAACAGAAATGCATGTATATGCTCACAAAATACATGTCCAGAATGTTCATAACAGTACTCTTTAGATTTCTCCAAACTGGAAACTACCCAAATATCCAACAGCAGAATAGAGAAATACACTGTATATTCACATAATGGAGCGTGACACAGAAATGAATATGAATGATCAACACCTACATGCAACAACATCAATGACTTTAATAAACATAATACTGAGCAAAAGGAACCAGGCACAAAAGAGTACATACAGTATGATTCTACCTATGTAAAGTGCAAAGCTGAACGAAGCTATGTTGTGCTCTCTGAAGTTCAGTTCAAGGTGAGGGTAGGGACTGGCCCAAGGGGCTTCTGTGGAACTAATGTCCTGCTTGTCACCCAGGGCGCTGGTTACACAGGTGTGTCCAGTTCGTGAAAAATGACTGAGGGATATACTTAGGACATGTGCGCTTCGCTTTCTGTGTGTCTTGTTTGAGAAATTTTTGTTTTGCAGCACCTCATCTCCCCAGCACACACTCTGCTCAGCATTGCAGATATAGCCAGCACCCTGCAGTTCCCTGTGCCTGAAGCATGCCCCTCTCCTCACCTCTCATCCCAGCAGCCTATCATGACTCTGAGATCAGCATTTCTCCCTCTATGCCTGATGCCTTTTTGAGTCTCCACCTGGGATCACTGTAGGCTCCTCAAGAGCAGGAACTCTTTCCAGTTTCCTATTGCATCCCCAGAATCTACTTATGCACAGCAGTAGCACAGGACCTATTTGCTCAATGAAAAGAAGGCTTCAAGCAATCCCCTGCTACAGGTAGACAGAGGAAGGTAAAGGGTAAAGGATAGAGGTAAAAACAACTCCACTGTTGGTAAATCAGGTGCAGAACCTTTGTCCTTTAATTTAAGGGTATTAGTGCAGAGACAGATTAAAGCAAACACAGTCTCAAAGGAAGCTAGACATTTTTATTCATTACAGATAAAGTTGATCATTTGGTGACTGTCTCCCCAATAGCATGTAAACTGAACTGAGGTGTGGCTGTGTCCTTGTCCCTGTAGCCCGGCTGTGTCCCCAGGACCCAGGACCTAGAGTTCTCAGCCTGCATTAACGAGCCTCATGCAGTCACAGTAGGTGAGGAAGCATCTGATTTCCCAAGTGGAAAAGAGGTGTTCAGAGTTATATCTCCATGACTGTTCCCTTTTTATCCCTAAATTATTAAAGTATTTTTAGTTAATGAAAGCTGAACTATGAGGTTTTAAAACAAGATTTACCTGAACATCAAAGGAAACTAAAACCTCAAATTTCTTGTTTTGTTTTGTTTTTTGTAAAGAGGATCTAAAGCTTCACCTTTCTGCTCTCACATGGAAACAGTTAAGATAAAGAACTCAGCAGAGTTAGAGCCCCGGCTTTGTGTGACCTTGAACTTTGCACTAGACTTTCCTTGGGTGCAGTTTCCTTACCTGTAACTGAAATTGTCTGGTGGGTTAAACATGATAAAGACTGTGGGGGCAATGTGCAAACCACTGAGCCTTCCACACATGCAGTGTGAAGGTTCTTTCATTCATGTAAGGTTGAGAGGAGGTTACTTCCAATCACTGTGCCCAGGGTCACGTGGCTAAAGGCCAAGAGCAGCCCAGGATCTCAGATTTGTCTGAAAGGTGGCCTCCAGGACCAGCCAGGCTTCAGGGCCATGAACAAAAGTCAGGGCTGCATGAACTGAGTATAGTTCTATCATCAAATAAAACTTACATGGGCTAATCTAATACCTACTTAGTGGTTTGTATAGTAATTATTGTGTGTTGTGCTGATCAGCCATAAAAGGGGGGCATCTGATGTAAGTGACTCTATTTAGTATTATTTTTATACAGCCTAACCAGAATTTATAGTTCTTTTCTCTTTGACAGCTCATTTATCTACTCAGCGGTATTTATGTAATATATGTCAGGCACCGTTCTAGGCCCCATGGATACAAACTTGGAAGGCAGACATTTCCCTAACACACCCTTCCCATGTAGTTGAGGGCATTGCTCTGGACACCCCAGGGTGGCCATGCCAATCATGAGAACAGAATCTGGGTCAGACTGAAGCCAGGTTGGATCTGGCCCTGGACCTTATTAAGTGAATACTCGTGGGCACCACAGGCCTCAGAGTTGGTCTCTTCATCTACCAGTAATATGGAAGAACGATGCCTACCTCCGGGGTGATGAGCACCAGGAAAGCAGGGAACAATTCGCACTTTTCCACCTGTGTCCCCAGTGCCTGGCACAGACTGACACATAGTAGGCACTCACAAAATATCTGTGAAATAATGAAAGAATCCAATCAGAGAATGTTCGTGGGAAACACTTTGTCAGCTGCCAAGTATCTAACTGTGGTTAGCATCCTTGCCCACAAGGAATTTACAATTCACATATAAATTGTCACCCAAGCAGTCTTTCCTCTCTTGACCCTTTGGCCCTCCACTCACAGTGGCTCGAGGGTGCCATTTATCACAATGCCCTGTGACAGTCTGGCAGAGGTGCTGGGGGCTCTGGACTGGGAGAGAGGAATTCCACATCCTCACCTCTGCTGTCCCATGTAGCAGCCCAGGATGTCTCCTCACCCTAACACCAAAAATCAGACACCCCACTTTTCCTGGAAGGAGAACCTAATCTGTACTTCTTCATAGCTATAAGGCGTCTCAGTTTCTTCAAGCTAGAAGAGCTCCTGAATGTCTCTTTCGATTGCATCATCTCTGCTCCCCTGTTCCACACTCCTATTCTGAACAGAAGCTCACAAAGACAGGGGCCCCATCCCTCTGATTCACAGCTCCACCTTCAGATCCCTGGACAAGGCTGTCAAATGTCTGGATGAATGAGAGATTATTTAACTTTGCACGTATTTCTGCCATGGAGGGCAGGGAACATCTCTTTCAGGCACAAACCTACCTGACAAGCTTGCTACGAGGCTTACGCTGAGTAGAAACTCAACAAATGCTTGCTGATCTACGCACAGGGGCCAGTGGATAGCACAAACAGGCGGGCCTACCACGACTCACTGCATTCCTGTGGCATGCGTGCTGCCTCGACCCCTGCCCGGAGTGCTGATTGGCCTCTCCTCTCCTGACTTATAAGCAGTCCTTCTGCTGTTCTCGCCTCTCATTCTCACAGTGTTACTACATCATTAATCATGATTTTCCCAAAGTGGGACAGAGAGAATGGTGACAGCCACCAGAAAGTGTCTGGTGGTGGGGAGGACAGAAGAAATCAGAGGGGCAGCCAGATTAATTACAGGTTTTCTCTCGACTGTGGGCAACAAGATCTTGATTACTCCTCCTGATGCTCCAGGCTCCTCAAGACAAATGGATGCCGGCTTCTCTGCTGTTCTCTGAATACCCCTGCCTAGGAGAAACTCCAAGCAGCAGCCGGCAGCTTGGACAGAGTGCCCAGGGAAGCAGAGAGGCCAGAACAGGGGAAGAGGGCCACCCCAGGCCCTATCGCCTCCTTGGGACAATTAACACTCTTCTCCTAAAATCGCTTGACAGCACTTGGTAGGTACCTTTTCTCCCTGGCAACAAGTAAGATGATGCCCGGATGTAGAACTGTCCTGGGGGTCAACTGTGGCAGTCAACTCTTTGAGCCTCTCTGATGCTGTGAAAGAATTAGACTAAATGTTCTCTAAGGTTCTTTTGAGCTCTTAAATTCTGCAGTTCTAAGGACTGAACTCTGTGTTACATAGTATTTATTGAATATTTAATATGTGCAAAGTACCATTTTAGGATCATTTGTTCCTCAAAAGAACCCTGTAAGATGGACACATTCATTCTCGCTAGATGCAGATGCAGAGCCCGAGGGCAAAGAGGTTGATTAACTTGCCAGGGTCACTCAGATGGTAAGTGGAGGCAGCAGACCACCGGCTCCAGGACCATGTTCTCTTTATGTCCTAGAGCCCAGTACATAGTTGAATTTGACACAGTGTTGGAATGTGATCAGGATAACTATAATGTTGGAGAACAAGGCAAGTTCAATGCAAGTACCTTGGGCTCATCTGTACATCTCACTCAGTCAAGGGGCAAGCAACAGAAGAATGAGTCTCAGAATGCCCTTTGGTTAAAAAATAAAGAAGGAAGGAAGGAAGTGAGGGAGGTAGGAGGGGAGGGGAAGGGAAGGGAGGGGAGGGAAGGAAGGGAAAGGAGAGGAGAGGATGGTAGGGTAGGGGAGGGGAGGGGAAAGAAGAGAAGAGGGAGGAGAAAAGAAAAGGAAAGAAAAGAAATAAGATTGGGCCTGATATTCTTGACCTTTAAAACTTCCCTCAAGGAGCTACGCCCCGGAGTTGGTAAGGAGTTGTGATGTGGCAGGCTAGCCGGGGCAGATCAGCATCAGCACCAGGAGCCGGACCGCTGCTGCTCAGTGTATTCAGGCCCGACCACAGGGAAGGTGTCCACAAACACTCCAACTGCAGGACTCTGGCAGGCACCAGGCCACAGATCTAGGGCCAGACATTTGAATTCTCAGGCACTAGTCAGTAAGAGGAATGAGAACTCCCCAGCCTCTTTTCCCCAAAAAGACACCCCCTATAGGTTTCAGACTGAAGTTCCTAATGCACCTCTACATAAATATCCCTTGTCAGAGGCCAGAGCAGATGTCCCTGGCTTCCACTGTGTGAAGCAGATTGCTTAATTTCTCCAAGCTCCATTTTCACAACCATGAGGCTCCAGAAAAGTTGTTGGCTGGCTATTTAGGTATACTATGATCAGTAAACGTGGACTTCCTTTCTATCACCTTTCCATCATCATTCAACACTTCCCTCCAGCTCGTACATAAGAACCCCGCTGTGGGTCACATCCAAATCTTCTCCCAACGAGACAGCCTCCCACTGCCTGCTTGTTGGGAGTATGAATCCACAGCCCTCTCACCTCCAAAACACTGCTCCAAATCAGCCTCGTCCCAGAAGCTCTCCCTGAAGCAGTCTTCCTTCTCATTCACTCAGCCTGGCATAGGAGGGAAATCAGCCGATTGCAGGTGGGGACACCTTTGTGACTTTGAACCCATCACTTAACTTCTTGGGGTTTCTACTTCCCCTGCTGTAAAGTGGGGAAACTGCACTCATGCCATTGATCTTACAGGATTGCTAAGAAGATCAAATAAGATGCTGGATGTAGAACGGCTTTTGCTTCTGGGGCAAAATGGTGTCCACTGTTTCCACTAGACTGGCCGGAGACAAATACACTTAGTACTGCTATGATCTGTACTTCATTGATTGAATATTTCTGACAGGTGTCTCCTCTGCAGCAGTCAGTTTCCCAGGCCCTGGAATACAGTGCCTGCTTTTGTAAAGCTTATAGTCTAGAACACTAAAGGTGTGAGTCAGACACTCAAATAAGTAGATGCCACCATACAGCCAGTGAAGGGAAAGCCCAGGATTCTCTAGACAGTGGCGGAAGGGGACGGCTTCCCTGAAGATGACTGTTCGATTTGACCTAGCTTCGACAAGGCTAAGGAGGGGGGCACCGAGGAGATAAGGTCACAGAAAACATAAGATCAGAGGCTTCTAGTGGGGTATGGCACTGTGGGCTTCGGAAACAGTAGGGTGTCCAATGAAACTGTAACTGAGAGTATCTGCCGTGATGATGACTAGCTTCCATCGTTAGGTATGGCCTCCCTAAGGATGAAAGCCTTTCCCCCATCTCTCTGTGCCCCCAGGTCTAGGCAAACGCTCTGCATCTAAAGCCAATTTCTCCCTGAATCTACTAGGAGACCCAGTGTCCTTCTCAGAGAAGGAAAGGAGTCCGCAGCATTCACATCTCTCCACTGAAAAGGAGGTGGTTAGCAGTGAGAAGATGGAGAGCTGATCCCACTGCAGTGAGGCAGGGGAGGTGGCACGAGGACCACGGGGCCGAAGGGGAAGGGCAGAACTGGTTTAGAATCATGAAAAATGTTCCTGGCATTTATCTGAGGCCGCCAGGCTGGGCCCCAGGAGACATGAGCTCCTGGCAGAAACCACGTGAGCTGAGGCTTTGAAACAAAACAGCAGAGTGCTAGAGCCATGAGTAACACATTTAGAGGTGAGGCCTTGCAAAGGAGAGTCCACAGAGAAACTGAGTGGGCAAGGAAAGAGACACAGACAAGACAGCTTTCAGGTCAGCATTTACATGGTCCCCAGGTAAACACGGCCTCCCCTTCTCTGCTAGGAACCTCCCCAGCGTTTGGGAGGAGAGGGACCGTCCCGTGTTCCGGCTGTGGCTGAGGTGTGTGCACTGCAGCCTTCCAGAGGGGTCTGCGAGGAGCTGGGCCGCTCAGCCTGGAGAAGAGGCTGGGTATGGGTCGCAGCTGTGTGACAGGGGTGCAGACAGAAGTCCACCACCAGAAGCCACAGAGGGATAATTCTAGACTCACAGATGACAGCGCTTAGGCTACAGCTGGAGGAAAATACTCTAACAAATCTGTGACAAAGAAGTCCTGAGGCTGGGTGGGGCATAGATGTGTAGCTCCTGCATCCTGGTCTGGCTCCCTCACACCCAGGGGGTGCTTCCTCACATCTAACCTGTCCATAGTCACCTGATATGCACATCAGCATCTTAGATCTCTCAGACATTGAGTAAGGCCCTTTTGTTTCTTTTTACCTAAACCCTATGCAGAACAGGAGAGGAAGCAGTGAGCCCTGGGCCCACGAGTTCCTTGGGAACATCTGGGACCAGCCCCTCAGCATTCCAGGGGTGAAATCTAGGACAGAAAGACTAGAAACTTTAAAACGAAGGTCCACGACAAAGCAAGCTGTGCCCCCTTCAAAATTCAGAGTGATATACTTATTCTACTGTAGTCATCCAAACTCAGAACAGTCACTGGAAGCTGTCTAAATGTGCCTGCATGGCCCATCCGGCCCTCCCCTTCTGTCCAGCTTAATTAGCACTGATTACCATCCACTTAGGGCAAGGGTTGCCATGAGGCACCCTGGGGACAGAGGGGAGAAACTGGCTGCTGGCCAGTTGCCCTTGGTGAAAGGTTAGAGGACCACAGTCAAGATTGGAGGCAGATTTGCTTTTCACTCCAAAATGTAGGGAATGCTTTTCATTCCCTACTGTTTCCCTTTTTAACAAAGATGTTAGATATCTTTTCCAATTAAAAAATCTGGTTAATGATTTAGAAAATAAAGCGTCCTGATTCTATAACTGGCTCCAAGACCCAGGCATGCTCCTTACCCACCCACCTCCTCTCTCAGCCTAGGTCCCCACTTCTGTAAATAAAGTTAGTCACCCAGTGCTCAAGTGTTCAGTAACGCTGGGTCTTCCCAGGTCTCTCCTATCCTCTTGGGTGCCCTGGTCACTAGTGAGAAGCCAAGCTGCCACTCGCTCTGGGAGTCTACCTCAAGACCTGCACTACCCCGCCCCCCAGCCCATCTCACCCTTGCCATGGCTACCATCCACCTGAATCCACCTGCAGGCCCAGTGCTCACCAGAGTCTGATTCTTGGCTGGATCCCTGGCCATCTGTGAGAGGAAGTTCCTCCCTCAGGAAGGAGGATCTAGGGGAGGGCCTGGGGACCATGACACTCAACCCTTCTCCCAGCGTTCAGGATGCACAATCACCCTCCCCAGGAGATGCCCTAGACTTCTGCCTATGTCACTGGCCACAGAAGAGCCTGTCAGAGCCCTGTTGCCTCTCCTCTGCTAAGCCAGAAAGTGTGTGGACTGACAGCCTAGTCACAGGGCAACGTGAGGGAATCCTCGACATCCTTAGCTAAGCGAGGGACTGTTCTTGCACTCAACATCATCCCTAACTCCCCCCTGCCTTCCATAGGGACCTTCAAAAAGGAGCACTTCTCTCCAGAATTACAACTCCAGCAGTCAGAAGCAGGGAGAAAGCTCAAGAGCAGTGCGCCTCTTCCAACGGGGGCTGCATGTAGGCAGAGGCTGGGTGCAGCCCCAGATCCCTGTGGCACCACAACATGGCACCAGCATCCTTGCATACTCTGGGCTCAGCCAGCCCTGTGACACGTGCTGAAACCTGCTGGGACTCTCAAAGTATGCTGCCTTCCTTAAGAAGTCCTGGAAAAGTACAATGACCATACAGGGAACAGCACAGCAGACACTCAAAATGTGTTGGAAGCCAGGGGTGAAGAGGTGGCCCTGAGCCCTTAAAGTTGGAAGAAGAATCTGAGAAGACGCAGCCACAAGCCAGGTCTGCTAAACATACAGAGAGGAAGAGACCTTTACATCTTGGAGAAAGTGGAGGCGTCCACAGGATAGTGAACAAACCAAGCTGGCCAAGTGTGTTTGAGGTGCCCAGAGACAGGTAAGTCTAGAACTCAGACAGGCTGAGTTCTAGAAGGCCAATTGAATGCCAAAGGTAGAAAGGTTGGACTTTCTCTTCCAGGAAATGAAGAGCCCTGAAAGTCTGTGGATAGGAGAGGGCCAAGCCAGAGCTATGCTTTAAGAGAACTGACATGATCATGGTGTACCAGAGGCCTGGAGAAGGTGATGGGCACAGAGTCATGTGTGAGAGGAATGTGAATGTGGGAGAAACCATTTCTGATACCACTGGAACATCACGTACAGGGATTTACCCCAAAACTGGAAAAGAGTTTGTAAGTAGTCAAGCACCAAGGAGAAGCATGTATTTTGTGGTTCTCCACAGGAAGCAGATCCAGTGACAGCCTCAGTAGGACATGGGACAGCAAACACCACTGAGTCTGGATCAGGCCCAGCCCAAAATCTAGAGCTTGACTGTGGAGTGACTTTGTTTAAAAAAAAAAAAAAGTCTGAGCTTGGAGTCAGCAGCAGTGTTCTAACTTAGCTTTGCACTCATTTCCAGTGTCAACAAAATCGCTCAGCACCTGAGTTTTTCTATTTAAGGAGAAACATACAACCTGCCCTGGCTTCTTCACAGGGTTGCTCAAAGACCACAGATGTGTGACATGTGAAAAACAATTTGGTAACATGCAATCAGATTTAAGGAAGGGTTTTTCTAAATGAGATCTCTGTGGTTAGTTCTTGGCATTGCTCTGTCAACCCCCCCAATACTTCACTCCTTGGCTCATGTTCTAGAATGTATGTCTGACTCTATCTCTTAGGGTTATTCAATGGATGAATGATTTATCTTTGTTTTCTATAAAACACGTAGGACAATGTTTTCATCTGGTTGGAGCTCAGTAAACATGATTGATTAATAAAAGTCAACCCATTAAGAGGATGCTTTAATTCTGTTCATCTTCCCTCTATTTGGTGACTCATCTTGATAGCAATGCTAGCAAAAACAAAATTAGCACGGCAAGCTGGAGCTCTCCCCCATCCCCTCCACTCAGTAAATTTCATGTGATTCATTCCTGCAGGAGATGGTGCAAAGCAGGGGTCACCAGCACTCCACATCCACTTCAAACAGAGCTCCACTGGGTCTGCAGCCCGCTATTCACCAAGTATAACCTTGGACCAGCGATTAACCTCTTCAAACCTCAGTTTCCCCACCCATGAAATGGAGCAAATATTAAATATTCTTCAATTTGCTTCCAAAGATTAGCTGGAACCTCACTAAGCCTGCAAACAGCAAGTACTCAATGCTTGATAGCTGTCATTGTGATTAGTGCTATTATTATCCAAAGCCAAATCATCATGATGGGGGGCTGGTATGTGGGTACAGATTTTCCATCAGTGCGGATGACTGTGAACACTCTGTGACAACCAACGGATTAAGCCTCTCATTGCTTTAGAAGGCAGAAACAGTTGGACCCCCAAAGCCATCTTAATGTCCCTGCTATCCATTGGCATCTGGGGCTGGGGGCACTGAATGGATCAGTCGCCCTTATGGTGCAAACCCAGCGTTAATGGTGCAAGTGAATTACAAACAAGGCCCACCTGCTGTGCTCAGCAACAAAACCTGGCAGGAGGGTAATTGCCCGGAACTTGAGCACAGGGGGACACAGCGGGCATGGAACACATTAACCAGGGGAAGAACAACTTCCCAACACTTTCCTTTTCCATGAGATCCAAGGAGAAGTCACCAGGCAAGAAAGCAGGCATCAGATGGGAACTCTCTAGAACCACAGAAGAAAGGCACTCTGGATGACCACAGCTGGCTATCCAGCCCAGTGCCTCCACAGGCCTAGGCCCACAGCATGGTGGTCCCTACATAAGCTTGGACCCCAAAGATATCTATCATCTGGGGCCCCACACCACAGGCACACAGCTTCTTTGATCCCAGGCACCCGCGAACACACACACACACACACACACCCCGCATGCCCCATGTGAATGATCTGGAGCAGTTGATGGGGTAGGCAGTGGTGGCATGAGGTTTACTCACCTATTCATTCATTTGTTCATCTGCACACTCAACACACATGTGTGAAAAGAAAGCTAACCTAACACAACACATTCTTTCCAGGGGCTCCCATCTGCAGGGGAGACAGACATTACCATCAGTCACCCAGTACAGGCTGGATACTGCAACCACACAGCCAAGACATGAGGCAGTGTTGGCACTAGGCAGAAAGCTCTTGGTGCTACCTGGGCAGTCAGGAGGCTTTGCAGAGAAAGTGATCCTTAAGCTGGTCTGAAATGATGGACACACGTACACACACACATGCGCACACACACCCATACATATACACACATACACTACATACAATGCATGCACATGTGCACATACCATAAATACACACATGCATACACACCATATAAGTATACGTATGTACGTATGCCTATATACATATGCATGCACATGTATATACATACCACAGAAGTGTATAAATGTACTTCTACAAATACACACATGCAAGTACACATACATTTACACACCATAGTTGCACATACATACACATCTATATATGCACACACAGGCATGTACTTACACACATACATCCTCAGGTTCTGGACACCTAAGGAGGAAGCACGAGACCCAGAGCTCTCATATCCCCACCAAGTTCTTAATATACTCTGAGACCAAAGGAAAAGGACAATTCCAGCACTGTTATAGTTTGTATTTAGATGCCCCCCCAAAGCCTCATGAGGTGATAGGTGGCGAGTTTCAAAGGTGGCTGGATTAGGGTATGTGAATGTGGATTAAGGGTGTGATACCAAGATTAAGAGTATGGATAATGGAAGCCCCACCCTGGGTGTGAGTGGCACCATCAACAGGTTTACAGCCTGGATGGAATATAAAGGGAGAGAGAGAAAGCATGCTGCTGCTTGCTGCTTCACTATTTCCTGCTTGCTTGCCGTGGACTATTTCTCTTCTGCAATGCCCTTCTGCCATGCCACCCTGCCTTGGAACTGAAATCTCCACAAACTGAGAGCTGAAATAAACCTTTCCTCCTTTAACTTGTGAGGGTTGAGTATTTTGTCTCAGCAATGAGCAAAGTAACGAATCAGGTACCCTGCAGAGAACAATCCTCTTCTTTGACTATCTTCCTTATCTATAACATGCAACAAAAGGGAATCCCTTTGCCTTCTTCCCTTCTAACGGAAGGTTCACTGATGAGCTAAAAAGCTACATCACAGTCCTGAACTTTCCTGCTGGCCTGGCTGAGAGAACAGACTTTCTCCTCCTCCTCCTGAGAGCTCAAGCTATGCAAAGGCAGGATCTGGAGCAGCAAGTGTGTGCATTCTTGTACATTCTTCCCTGAAGGCTGGTACTCTAGTTTGGATCTAGATTGTCCCCCAAAGGGCCATGTACCAAAGGCTTGGTCTCTGACCTGAGGTACTCTTAGGAAGTGATAGGCCTTCCTAAAGGGGGTGGAGGGGGCGCTCATGGGAAAGGTAGGTAATGGTGGCGTGCCCTTGAAGGGGCCATTGGGACCCCACACCCTTTATGCTTCCCAGGCACCATGAGGTGAACAGCCCTCCTCTGCCACAGGTTCCCACTGTCTTGATGTACGGTCTTACCACAATCCTTAGGTAACTGAAAGCCTCAGAAACTGTAAGCCAAAATAAACCTTTTCCTCCTTATGAATTGTTTAGCTCAGGTCTTTTGTCACAGTAACAAAGCTGATGAACAGCTGGGCTCCTATTCCAGCTCCCTCACTACTAGCTGTGGCCATAATGTAACCTTTTTGAGCCTCAGTGTCCTCATGTATAAAATAGGGAGAGTACTGGTACCTACCTCATAGTGCAGTTGGACTTTCAAACGAAGAATGCATGCAAAGTGCCTAATACAGTGGCTAGTATGTGGTTAAGTCTTTGATAACTACATTACAAATATAATTCACAATGGTATCCTATTGCTGCTACCTGGTAGCAAACAGCTCCACTGATTCTGATCCACACCTTTAATCCAGAAAAGTACACTTAATCACCACTACTGCATTCATTCACAAGAATTTACTAAGCAAGTAGGCCTAAGATCTTATACAAAAAGGATTCTTGAAGCATTTATGAAATAGTAGGTGCTGTGTCATGCAGAACCACACACACACAAATTGTATACATACGCATACATGTGTATGTGCACACATACAAATACACAACCCTTGTACCCTGAAAATGCATCATCTCCCTAAAAAGCACTGTTATCTACATTGCTGGCTTGGAAAGTTATTAAAGTCTAGGCAGCAAGCAGTAGAGGGATTATTATATTCTCTTTTCTAGAAAAGGAAACTAAGGCTTTGAAAAAATAAATATTTTGCCCGAAGAGCAGGCAAGGGATGTCCTGGAAGTTAGTCACATCAGGCACCCACTCTGCATGACACATTGAGTTGGTCTCTTCTGCATTTACTTCACCCACATCCCACAACAACCCTGGGAGGCGCAGGCGGGGACTTCCTTCAAAGGAGAAGAGAGAGAAACCCAGAGAGGTCATGGAATTTGCCAAGGATCAGAGCTACTAGGCAATGCTCAAACCTGCCAGTTCCTCTCACAGGACCAGACCAATTTTAATATGTGCCACTGACAAATCACAGGACACGAAAGTGAAGGTCCAGCAGCTGTCCTCTAACCTACAGCAATGCCGTGGGGTCTATCATGCCACAGCACCATGGTCTGACAGACACCTGGGGTGCAGAGTCTGCATGCGACACTGGGCCCTCCCACTTCCTCCAGGACCCCTGCGTGCTCCACCCTTGGGCCTTTGCTTGGGCTCTGCCCTTGGCCTTGAACACTCTTCTGCAAAACCGGCAAACCCCTTACTCTCCTCCAGGCCTTGACTCCAATCTAACTCTCACAGGGGCTTTATCTTCCTTCCCACGGCACTCATAGCCTCCTAACTCATTATATAATTTACTTATTTACAATATCTCTTATTTATATGGATTTCCTCTACACATACTTGCTAAATCATAAGCTCCTTGAGGACAGGACTTTGCCTACTTTGTTCTTTATGTGTCCAGAGCACCTAGAATGATGCCTGCCATATAGCACCTCCTCAGCAAATGGGCCGCATGGATATGGGAGGCATTTGAATGGTAAGTGGCATGAAGCTGAAACACTCATGGTGCTGACTGAAAGCTGTGAGGGTTCTAGGGAGGGGGCTGTGGCTACCAGGCAGGAGTCCCTTATTTCTGCTAGGAGAAGGGCAGCCTCAGAAATATGTAGATTTAACACCTTCCCATTGATTATTGTGACAATTCACAGACAGAGGCAGCATTAGAAGCTTCTTATTTGCAATCTTTTGACAGCAAACAAGATGAGGTGAGGAGGACAGCAAAGAATTTCAAAAAGTTCTCGTCCTGGATACAAGGAGAACCCAAGGCCACACTGGCTGTGCCTGAGGACAGCGGAAGGCAAGATGCCCAGCTCTGAGTACCAGTACCTCCTGCAGGGACGGAGCATCGGGGAGCACCAGAGGATGGGTCCTTACCGTTGGAAAGTCAAGACAGATGAGAAGCAAGCACAAACCCTTGCTTCAGAAGCTGATCCCAGGATCTCAGAGCTACAAAGGAGCTTGCACACAGAGCTCAGGCTGCTTTGCTTCACAGATGTAAAACTGAGGTTCAGCAAAGAACAAAGACTAAATAGAGGTCAAAAATTTGTCCCAGCATGGGTTCTAAAACCCAAGTCTCCAGACTGCTCCATCACTGTCTCCTTCCTGTGTTACTTTTTCATTAAGATTTTTAAAATGTGTCTTCCACAAGCCAGCCTGTACAAGGTACTAGGGACATGGCTGTGTGCTAGATAGATAATGTATATTGAGAAAAACACATAGGGAGCCATCAAATCCAAATCCAGCATGAACAGTGTGATGATTGGTTGCCATGGGAACAATGGGTTGGGGTGCTTAATCCCAGCTTGGGAGGTTAGGACTCCTTAGAGACAGAATGTTTAAGTGGAGACCTGAACGATGAGGTGATGTCACCCTGGGGAAAGGGGAGGACTGGGAGGAGGGAACCGCCTATCCATTGCCTGAAGATGACAAGAAACAGGGACCTTAGTAATCCAAAAGCTGTAGGAGATGTCACCCCAAGACGCAGGACCCCATCATCCATGGCTCCAAAGCAGCCACACTAAGTCTGAATTGTATTCTAAGGGAATGTGGAGCCACTGAGGAATTTCGAGCTCAGTGGTGACACAATTAGGGTTACTTGTGGAAAGACTGCTATGACAGCATTTGAGAATAGTTTTAAAGGGTTAAGTCTGAAGTCTGGGAGGTCTGCTGGATGGGTGCTAAAGAAGTCTTGAAGAGAGATGGGTGTGACATAAGGTAGAGGCAGTGGAGGGCATGGCATTTACACTTGAAACATTTTAGAAGGTAGACTTGATGGAGCAGGAATTCCATGTGGACCCTGAAGAAATGAGAAGCAAAGATGGCTTCCAGGCTTCTACACTTCCAGGCTGAGCACCTGCTTCCTGAGACAAACCACCTAGGAGAAACAGAGTAGGGATATGACCACCCCCGGAACAAAGAGGAAGAAAAAAGCAGGAAAAAGGCACAAAAAGCCCAGAGAACCCAGGAGCACCTGTGCTGGGCCTGTAGCAAGATGAAAAGCCAAAGAGAAGGGTTTTCCAATTCCCCTACTAAAGCTCAGGTGGGTCCCACCCTGAGCACCAAGGTCCCCTGTCTGCCTCTGTCCGTGGTGCTACAGCTGAGCCTCCAGGCAAGTGCATGCTTCCTATACTGTGACCACTCTCCCAGGGGCTGATTCCCTCCTCTTCCAAGGTCCAGGGTCACATTGGATAGAAATGATGCTAAGAAAGGCACAGAAAAGTATTTATAATCTCTGAAAAATCCAGCCCCTGCTCCCCCCATTCCACTTGAGAAGATATCATTGAGAGACACTGGAGTGTGCTGATGAAGAGTACTGGATTCTGGAGACAAATTCTGGCTCCACCACACACCAGCTGTGTGATCTCACACAAATTATTTAACATCTCTGTGCCTTGTTTCCCACATGTGGAAAGTGGGGATACTAAGGACGGTCTCTTAAAGCTGTGAGGGTTAAATATTTGTTAAAGAGCTCGGAAGAGTATCTGGCACTTACTGTTATAAACCATAAATTAACAACTGCATGCATAAGATAGGGATGTAGCCACCATCACTAGGAACTAAATAACTGTGGGTTGGGAGGGGCAGTTCTGTAGGCAGAGGAGCCTTGACAAAAGATGGAGCATTGTGCAGTGGACTTCAAGCACTCTGACACGCCTCACTAGGAAAAAATCCTGGGCTGAGGCAAATGAACAGATTAAACTAATTTCACCTTCAGATCACCCCAAGAGATAATAATTCTGGGTAGAGATCTTTTTTAAGAAGCAACGCTTACTTCTGAAACATAGTGATGCAACTGGCTTTATGTTGTGGAATCTGACTGGCCTCCACTTTGTGAAGGGAGGTAGCCCTGCTTTATGTATCAGGCTCTCTCTGAGGCACTGGAATTTACGGCACATTTGTTATGCAGCTCAGCAAAAGGTGTATGAATAAAGAATAACCTGCTCAATCAACACGGCACAGCCAGAAAGGCAGCAAAGCTACTCGCTCTGCCTGTGAAAGGATTTGCCAAGCACCAGGAGAAAAAAAAAAAAAAAGAACTGTCCTACCAGGGCACCCTGACATTGCATTTTCACAAGCTCGTGTTCTGGCTTCCACTCTGTCACTTGCTAGTGAAAACAATACAACCCAAATATGAGGACACTCATTTCTCCTGAAAGCACCAGTTCTGCCTGCCTGGCTCTCCCTGAGCCTTGCTTCTGGAAAGCAGAGGGGAAAGACTGGTTCATGGGATCCTTCTTCCTCTTACCTCGTCCTTCTTCCTTTTAGCCTGCATCTTTTTCTTTTCTGTTCACCATGTTTCTTTCCTCCCAGTTGAACATTCACATCTGTGTCCAGGGAGGGCCTGGCACTGGGGTCCTCAGAGACACAGAGACAGCAGAAGCTAGGCACGTGTGGAACTCCCAGCTCCTGCCAGCCACACCTACAGTTTGAGGCCCCATCCTTAGGATACCAGGACCACACAGGTAGAGGTGGGAGTTCAGAGAGCAGTGTTGTCTTTAGGGAAGAATCGGAATTGATGCCCAAAGTTTCCAACAAGGTGCTTTTTTTAGTTTTTTCTTTGTCTTCTTTTTCTAGACAGGGTCTCATTTGTAGCTCAGGCTGGCCTGAAACTCATGGCAATCCTTCTGCCTCAAGTTCTGGGATTACAGGTGTGTCCCACCATGCCAGGCTTTTCTTAGGTTTTGCAC
Organism: Hystrix cristata; assembly: GCA_004026905.1. Classification (NCBI taxonomy): domain Eukaryota; kingdom Metazoa; phylum Chordata; class Mammalia; order Rodentia; family Hystricidae; genus Hystrix; species Hystrix cristata. The sequence goes on along the minus strand of PVJO010008190.1, from coordinate 40,362 downwards.
AGAGCCCTTTTGCAGAGCCCTGTGCAAAAGTAAGATGTATTCATTCATTCATCCAACACTTTGGGGCATCTACTACTGCCAGACTCTAGTCTAGGCACTGCAACTACCACTGTGCAACACTGCTGCTCTCTCTAGGGGGCCAAGCCCAGCTTCCCTGGTGATGGGATCAGGGAAGGGCTCCCAGGAGAATAGCAACTAACCCGAGACAAAAGAATAAGAAACACATGGCTAAGCATACTCAAATCATTGCCATTTAAGAAGCAGAAACTAGATATCTATAGCCCTATCAACCAGAAAAGAGGTAAATCATAATGTATTTGTATAGAGCAGAACACTGCACAGCAACGGAAAGCAGCAAACTCTCACCACATGGGTGGATCTCCAAAAACAGGCATAATGAACAAAAGAAAGCCAGTCACAAAAGTTACATGTGGAGTAAATCTATGTTCACAGAGCTTAAAACAAGCAAAACTTATCAATGGCATTAGAGGTCAGGCAGTGGGTACATTGGGGATCATGGTGGCTGGGGTCTGAGAGGGACCACTGGGTGCTGTTTCTCAATCCAAGTGCTGGATACAAGGACATATGCACTTTGTAAAAATGTGAAGCTGCACACTTATGATCTGTATACACTTTGGTATGTCTACTATACTTCTGTGAAAAGGTCACATTCAAAACAACTTCTAAGACAAATAAGAATGCCCTTAGCTCCTCTCCTTTTCCATCTCTCCATATTCACCCAGTGACCACATGCCCTTTCCAACCACTCGTCCCACTCCCTCTCAATCTACAGAAAACAGAAAAGCATCAGATTAATTAATTAATTCATACTAAATTGCCCATGACTGATAGTAGTTCAACAAGATTACCCCTCCCTGGGGGACTTCCTTTTTAATAAATCAGAATTGCTTCAACTAAACACAGTAAACAGGCATCAGAAACACAAGCAGGAAGAGAAATGGGGAGGGATTTGGGGGAGCACTTCCTACCACCCCTCAACTCACTTGCCAAACTGCCAAGTGGCTTTCTCACTGCAGAGAATCAGCAATGGCATCTCACCTGTGAACTCTGGGCAGATCTGCCTGGGAAAGCAGGGCAGCCAGGCCTTGAGGTCAACCCCATGTGACAATAAAAATGTAAAAATGCTCCATTCAAAAGGGAAGCTGCATGCAGAGGACTCTTTACTGACATTGGTCTTGCCAGGAAATCTGTGATTTTATACTGCCAAAGGAAAACCAGAACTTTGACCTCTGCCTCTTGATTTGTACAGCTGATTTAGTGCACACTGGGCAGTTCTACAGTGTTTCCAAGAATTATCCAAATATGTATCCTCTCTGCACAGATGCAGCATGGCTGAGTTCATACCTCCACAGCAAGTGTATCTGTGAGAACTCATGGAAGGCAGGGGAGGACCAGGCATGTTGTGGTGACTCCAGAAGAAGGCTTCCTGGGCCACAAGTAACCACCCCTTCCTGCCCACCCAGCTTCTCTGTCTTGAAAGAGGGTCAAGGGCAGTGTTATGGTTTGTGTCTAGATGTCCCCCCAAAGCCTCATGTGGTAAGAGATAGCTGGATCTAGAGTGTGTGATTACTAAATTGATCCATTGATCGGTTTGGCATGGTTCTGCTGGGATCAAGAATGTGAGACTGAGATTGGGGGTGGGAGTGCGGGCCGCCCTGGGGGCAGGTAGCCTAGATAAAAGATACAGGAAGA
>PVJO010008190.1:0-38549 GCA_004026905.1 Hystrix cristata | reverse complement strand
CCAGTCGGTCGGCTGCCAGCCCGCCCTGCCTCTGCCATGTTGCCCTGCCTCAGACCCAGCGGACTATAGACTGAAACCTCTGCAGACTGTGAGCTAATAAACCTTTCTTCCCCTAACTTTGGGTGTCGAGTATTCTGTCCCAACAATGAGAGAAAAGTAACTAAAACAGGCAGGAAACTAGCCCCATGGCCACTCAGGTCCCTAAGCCTCACTGGTCCCTATTCTCCAGGCTTTGCTCCCCAGCTGTCAAGGCCAGGCTCACCTGTGGTGCAGGGGACCTTGGCATCTCACTTCCACAGGCAGCAGAGAGGGGAGCTGCACATGCAGGCACACAGATCATGCACAGGCTTGGCTTGGTGGCTCCAGGAACTGTGCAGGGAGACTGGCAGCAAGGAGGGTGGGAGAGAGAAGCCCATGGTGGGGGAAATGCCCCTCCTGCCTGCAGGGCCTCCTGAGAGCTCTTGCAAGGAGCCTCTCTCTTTCTTGACTCTGCTCCCACCCCAAACCTCTGTCTGCAGATCACTGGGTTTCCAGACAGTGCACCAGGCCTCCTGTCTGACAGGCTCAACACTGCATGGGTCCCTAGAGGAACAAGCCTTTCCCGTAGCACCTTTGGGGAAGGCAGGCTGGCAGGCAGGGAGAGCCCTTTGGGTCTGGCAGGCTCTTTCCAGAAAGGCCAGGCCCAGGCAGTCCAGACAGAACTTTCAGGGGGCCTCTCCAGGGCAGGATCCCTGGGGAGTGAGAAGCTTTGTGGGTAAGGAGAGGCCTTTCTAGGCCTCTGCTGCTGCAACCTGCTGAGCAGCACTGAACAGCGGCAGAGAAGGAGTCAGGAGATTTCGGTGTGAATCCCAGATCCTCCTGCTGCCAGCTGCAAAACCAAGGCATAGCTCTGACACATAGTAGGGTCTCTGCACATGCTAGCTGTCATTTTTGACAACTAAATCTCTAACAATGCCAGAGTGACAAAGAGAAAGTGCCATGAAATGCAAGGCACCAAAGTCCCCCTCTTGCCATTTATGAGGTGGCTTACAATATGTTGGCATGATGCCAAGCACTTTACATACATTTTCGCTCTTAATCCAGACATACACAGAAAGGCAGGTCTAAAGAGCCCCATTTTAGAAGCAAGGTTCAGAAAGGTACAACAGCTGTCTAATACTACACAGCTTATAAGGAGAAGTACCAGGGTTTGAACACATACTTGGCCACTGTTATGATTTGAATTTTAAATGTATCCCAAAAGCCCATATGCTAAGGCTTGGTCACAGGCCTGCGGTACTACTGGGAGGTGATGGAACCTTTAGGAGGTGAGGCCTAGTAAGAAGTCAGGTCACCAGAGAGGAACTTGAAGGGGACATGGAGACCTTGCCCCACCCCTTGGCTCCCAGCTGTCAGCAGGTGAGCAGCTTTGCCCCACCACAAAGTCATGTCACGATGTACTGTGCTGTCACAGGCCCAAAAACAAAGGGCCAACCAACCACAGAGTCAAACCTCTGAAACCATGAGCAAAAATAAATAAATCTTTCCTCCTTTAAGATGATTTTCTCAGAATATTGTCTCAGCAATGGAAGGCTGACTAACATAGCCACCTCCAACTTCTGCACTGCTAACTTCTTCCATGGCATAAGCAGCAAGGTTAGCAGTGGTCTTGTATATACCACTCAGTGCACGTTGGGAGGTGGGGCTCACACTCTGCCATGATTTTCTCCCCTTTCAACCCAACAAACTTTTGCAGCATCAACAGTCACGAGGGAGAGGGGACACTCAGTTCCCTTCCCAGCCCCTTCCTGCTCAGGGCCTTCTCATGCCGACACAGCCCATCCCCCTTCACCTGGGGGATGTGACACTTTCATTTACTGCTTTACTTAAAAAGGCCAAATCAGTACAGTTTTAATGCTTATGATTTATCTTTATTAATAAGCAATAAAAGTTAAAAGCTTCTCAGGCCCCTAATTGGACACCCTCAGTGGCAGATGCGGCAGTCTTGCTTCAGATAGTCAGGTGCTGGAAACTTCTAAATCAAAGAGTCTGGAAGTAGACACACACACACACACACACACACACACACACACTCTCACACGTTCCACCAAAGCGGGCTGAGAAGCTCCAGGGAGGGCTGGCTTCTTCCAGCCAGAAACAGTCCTCTCTGCCTCCCCATGGAGAAGGGCGAGGATTCCCGTGGGCCTGGGCCTGATCTGTCTCTGATTTAAAGAACTGTAAAAGCTTGACGTGGCTTCAAATATTTAAGTACTTTAAATATGCTGATAATGATAATTACCTTGCTGATGGCACTTCATCTTAAATGAAGCCTCAGGCCAAGAAGACTCTGAAATCATTGTCATTAAACATATTACGCTCTTGGTTGACTCTAATCTTCCCTGTTTTGCTGGTAGCCCTGTGGGTAGCCCACTCAAGGTAAAGGGCACTGAATTGAGGGTCAGACGACAGAGGCTGTCCCCAGGTGAGCTGTGTGACTGCTAAGTCTCCGCATCTGTGAGATGAGGGTGAGGATGTAGCATTCCATCTCGCAGTTTATCGGTGAGAGCTAAAGGAAAAAGTGTGGAGCTCTGAGGGGATGAAGGCAGGAGCTACTACTAAACCATTATCCTCAAGGTCTCAACCAGGTGTCCCTGTACATCCGGGACTTGAAGAAACAAGCCTGTGAGAAACACAGACCCTCAAGCCCCACCCTGGACACCACTGAGTCAGAATCTACCTTCCGACAAGACTCTCAAGTGATTCACACACAGATGAATGTTTGAGATGAGCTCAGGAGTCCCCAACCAGTCACATTCCCAACACTGGCAGAACTGGAAAGGTCAATGAAATAATGGCAAGAGTAATTCCAAAGGCAAACTGAGTGTGCCCAGAAGCTGGATACTATTAAGTGCTTTATCTGTGTCTTTATAGAGACAGGCACTAATGTTATTTCCATTTTACATATGAAACAATTGAGGCTAAGAGACATTACTCAGTGTCTAAGCAACAGAGATGAAACCCAGATCTAGAACCATCAATGCTAAATAGTCCACACAAGTTCTCATCCTCAGACGGAGTGTTTCGCCCAGACCCGGAGATGGAGTAAGCACACTATCTCACTTTAAAGATGAAGAAATAGACCCAGGCAAAAAAGAGGCCTTGCCCAAGCTCCTGAGGCCAGGACTCTCGAAGCCTGGTGGGCAAAGTCTCCAATACAGCACCCTGCCCCTCACCAGCATCCAGTGGTACTGCACAGAAGGGGAAAAGCAGGTAGCTTTAAAGTGGGGCTGGGGATGTCACTCCAAGGAAGAGTGCTTGCCACGCATGCATGAGGCCATGTGCTCAAACTGAATTTTATATCAATTGCTCATTTTTGCTCAAAACAATATGGATTTATGGACCATCACAAGTTTCGCCTTACCTGATAGCTGCTGAAACAAGGTCCCAGCCCCCTAGAAGCCAGCACAGCACCCTTGGAAGAGGGTCTCCTTCTGCTTGGATTTTACTCTTTCCTGGCAGAGCAGGAAAAGCTGGAGTTGGCTGCTAGCTCGGAACCATCTGCACAAGTAGTGGTGGTATACAGCCTGCCTGCTTGCTTGCTTCCTCTTCCCAGCAGGCTGCCAGGAGATCATGCAGACCCAAGAGAGTCTTATCCATTGTTCGTATTCAAGCATGTTTCGATTGGTTTCAGAAACACACCACAAAGTGGTCAGGCAGTCTTTTATCTAAGCTAAAGGTCAAGTCACTGGAGGCAAGGGGTAGCTCCAGGATCAGGCCTCAGGGCCTTCTGCTCACCCTAGAGGCTGCATATGACAGGCAGCCTAGGGCCTGCAAAGGACAGGGCAGGGAAAGACCCTAGAGTCCACTGCTGGGCAGGGACAAAGCAAAGCATCCCAGCCATTTCAGTTATGAAATGAGCTCTGTGGTGCTCCTAGACCTAGGAGCTCCGGTTCTGTGCCGAGGGTGCTGTGGTTCTGTGCCGATGGTGCCCTGCCCCAGCACTAATATCAGATGTCTTCCAGCCCCAAGCGGGCACCATGCATTAAGGCTTGGCCAGTCCAACTGCCGGCTCAGTGATACTAAATTAGCACTAGGACAGCCGAACAGTCCCAATTAGTGCAGAGACCTCTGACTTGGTACAGACGAAATGTCAGGGTGCTGAGGGGGTGGGCAGCAGTTTCTGAGGCACTGCCTCCCTCTCTCCTAGCAAAAGGCCAGCTCCCCAGCTGCCCAGCATGTGGAGACACTGTGAGGAAAAGGTGGCTGGAGCTGTCAATACAAACAGCAGCAGGCCTGGCAGGGAGACTTCGTGTCTCGGAGGACAATCAGAGCAGACTGGGAGAGAAGCAGAGTTCAATTCACACCTGCCAGAGGGCCTCTAACCTCTGCAGCAGGAGAGGGGATTGAGCAGAGGCCTGACCACATTACCAGGTGCATGAGATTCAGGTGGCTTCTCATCGGGCATGGAGCTAAGGCAGCGAGGGCCTGGGGAAGACAACAGTCAACAGGACAGGTCAGTGGCAACAGGAAGGACAACAGGATATACTATGGTCAAAATGTGTGTGTACTCCAGAGCAAGCTTGGCCCTAGGTGATTCGTAATCTATTTTATTTAATCTTCAGACAAGCCTACAGTGTAGATCCTCCTATTGCTCCTGTTTTTCAAATGAAGAAGCTGAAGTACTTACTAGCAAGGTGACTTGTCTGTGGCCACATGGATATTTGGTGGTACAGACAGGATTCAAACTCAGCCTATCAGCCACTGTCTTGCACCAGATTTGCTCCCACTGTATGCTTCCCTTCCCCTTCTCTACCTCCCTAACTCTTCTTCAGCTTCCAAAGCCTAGCTCCAGCTACTCCTCCAGGATGCCCTCCTGGCCTGCAAAGCCTTCATCAAGCTCATCCACTCTGGGCAGCAGGCCTGTTCCTCCTGCCTTGCATGGTGGCCAACTTACCATCCTGACTATACCAGGAGTTCCAAAGCAGGTAGCAGACATCTCTCTCAGTGTCCTACCACAGCTTAAGGCATACACTGCTCACTCAATAAATATTTAAGGAAGGGAGGGAGGGAAGAAGAATGGATTTTTCCCTGGAACTCTTTACTGCACATTCATTTTTCATGGTATAGGAAAAAACACAGAAAGTTATACACAGAGCTTCTCACCCTTGCTGGAAAAGTCCCTCTCCCCTGAGAGCTGACACCACAGCCAAGGCCTCAGGCCCCTCTGGAGCTGAATTCTACCCGTAAGAGAAACAGACCGGGTCCTGCAGGGCAGAGCTGACAATGCTGCATCAGTCATGTGAGCACTGGCCTGCACAAGCCTCTCTCTCTGTGAGGCACACTGTCAGGAGGACCCTTGAGAGCTCAACTCCTAGATTCAGAAACCACCCAACACGGCCTGTGCTTCAGCCTCCAGCAGTCCCATAGTACACCTGTCCAGCACAGGTTGCTTGCTGTCCCCCGAGGCTGTACACTGGAGCCCTTTCATTTTTCGAAGACCTTTATATCTGTAGCCTCTTACAAATTTCGTCAATCTTCAGCCTGATCATTCTCGGGCTCATTTTACAAAATAGGAGACTGAGGCTCAAGGGAAGTGAGGCAACTGTGCAACTAGTTGTTGGCAGCACCCCGATGTAAGCTCAAGAGTTTTCTCTGGAGCTGGCCTCAACCTCGGTTCCTCAGGAAATGTGTTGTGACCACTAGCATGACTGCAAGCTAGAAACAGGGAGCATGCAACCAGATGGGGATGGTGCTTGAGGGCCCCTCACTGCTCATGAGGTCCAGGCATTCCAGACAAGACTGAGCAGCTCCTCGTGGACAGCTCCAGCAAGGCCACATTGGGGCCTCCAAGCTAGCTGTGGCCTGGTGACCAAGCTTCACCCTGTCAGCACTGCCCCTTCAGGACTATCTTCAAGAGCTGCCAAGCTGCCTTCCTCGTTCCATCTCCCAGCTGGCCTGCCTTGGAAAGTGTAGGGCTGAGACAGGAAGGGGAGGAAAACGGCATTGGCGGAAACCTGTACACCTGACAGGCCCCATTTGTAGAGAGGCTTGCAGGGCTACCAAGGATTGAGGTGCTGCCTTAGCAGAACCAGTACATGGCAGGCTTGGGACCAGACCACAAACTGGACCCTAAGCTCCAGTCTAGCATGCTCCCTACAGCACTCTGGGTGGCTTCTCCTTTAAGCAAGACCAGGAAGCTAGGGCTCCCAACTTTAATCAGTTTCTAGAGTAAATGAGGCTATAATTCCTTGTAAATGAAGAAAGAGATGGATTAACTTGGGCCCTTAATATTAATATATTGACCAGTATTAATGACACACCTACTCTGCAAGAAGCCCGAAGACCCAACAGCAACAAGGCCGACTACTGACAGGGATGGGCAGGGAGCCTGTACCACCAGCACAGCCCTGGGACTGCCAGATCCAGGCCTGCCTGCACTGGCCATTGTCTCTCAGGTGTAGTGCCTAATGTGCCCGGGGCCCTCTGAGCCTCTACGGCATCAAGGGCTGCAGAAGAGGGCCACATGCTGGCCATCAGTGTCAGTGTGCTGCATCCCACTGGGGCTGGCTCCCTGTCACTCACATCAAGCCACAGTTTTTTAGGGCTGACCATCAGGCAAGTGTTTTAATCTACTTATCTTATAAAGCCTCATCTATATGGCTCCACTGTCCTTCTCCTGACAAGCCCTGAACAAAAGGGACAGGGATGAAGTCCAGCAAGAGAGTTGCCAGACAATGTGGGTGCACAGCAATGAAGGGACAGCAGCTTTGGAGCTCTGGAGATTAGATCCAGATGGGGCATTCAGGCAGAGAGATGGTCTGGGGCCTAGGGCTCCCAGGACAAAGCCTGGCCCAAGGGGAGCCAGAGAACTGAGTGTCCTCGGAAAGACAGTGGAAAGATGGTTAAGGAGAAAGGGTCCTAGTCCTAGAGCAATCCTGACATGTGAGTTTGAGACAGCACAACTCTTCAGCAGTCTATATCCCACTCACATAAACACGTCACTCCCTTTTGTAGAGATGGGGAGAACTTATTCGCTTCCTTCCTAGAAAGTGTCTGCACCAAGTCAATTAGCGTAGGCAAATGACTTTGAGTCCTTCCTGGTGTCTAATCTAAGTAATTTAAACCCATTTTCCCTTTGTGAGCCTTCATTCTGCAGGTTGGCACACTCTTCCCTCATGGATCACTAGCACATAGGAGAAGGAACAGGGAATGGAGCCCCCTCCCGCTTTCCTGGGCTGCTAGAAGCCTTATCAATCAATAGCAGCTGTAAAGACTCAAAGAGATACACATACATAATATTTTTTATGTGATTTCCCAAATGAATTCCTTTTAAAGCATCTTTTTTGGGGGGCACTTTGAAATAATTAAAGTCTTCCATCAAATTATCCTAGTGATCTCTTTCCATGAAAAGCCTTTAATTTCATCCTCCTTAATGTAATTCCACCCCAGCAGATGAACTTGGCCTTTTATATTTCTTCAGATATTGTGTCAGGATCCTTAATCAGAGGAAGAATCTGAATGGAAGAGGAACAAGGCAGCCTATCATCACAGAGCTTGGGGTGCAGCAGGAGGTGGCCACCATGGACACCTCCCCACACCCACCTGCTGCCATCTCCACCCCCCATTAACCAATCTATCCTCCAACAGATCGCTTCCACCTGGAAGTGCTGATTCACCCATCCAGCCGCCCACCATCCCACCAGAAACTCGGAGCTGCTACCGCGTCTCTGGCACTCTGTTTGGAACTGGGGAGAAGATAAGAATACACAGCCAGCTCTGACTTTGGGCCACTGAAACCCAGACCAAAATGTTCCCTCTACCGGGCAGATGGAGCTGTCCCTGTGAAAAGGAGAGACAGAGAAACAGGGCAGTGGAAGAGCTGACTAAGCCGCTTCTCTCGGATGTTGGCAATAAGAGTAATGACACTTTGAATCCCTAAACCAAAAGGAAGCACAGCACCTGTTAGTAACACCCCTACTACTGCTGCACATCTAGGCTCTTCCTCTCCAGCGGCATACCCCAGGCTCTGCTCGCCTCCTTTTTGCCCCACTGTCTGACTCCTTCTCTGGCAACTGCTCATTTATTGTCTTCCCAATAGATTTCCCTCTCTTCCTACCTTCCCTTTTTCCCCAACTGCCTTAGCTGACCACAATATAACACCAAAGTCTATTTTTACATACAGTATTTATCCAAAATAAGATTCCAAGGTTGCTAGTCTTACTTTTAATACTGAATACATTTCATCTTTTCTAGGTCTCTCAATTCTCCACCACTGTCCTCCTCTTCAAGTGACCAGAGACACTGCATTGCTGTGTAGCTTTCTGTGCAGTTGGTGGAGAGAGAGGACAGAGGGCAGGTAATCTGGGAGCAGTTTCCCAGCCTGGAAGAAGAGAGATCTTGCACATGTTGCTAAGAGGAAGAAAGTAGTCAGCATTAAGTCCCAGAGTGCTCCAGAAAATGCAAATACACTGTGGAGGAGGACAAGATGAAGTGCTTAATGTCCTGCAAAGAACCTCACCCAGCTCATCTCCTTCTCTCTGTACTACGAGCTGGGGTGGCCGGCAGAGAAAGGTGAGCAGGACCAGCCCTGTAGCAGCACTTGCAGGCAACTCAGAGTGCAGGACCTGGGGGTAGGACAAGGGTACGACCAAAGGAGATAGCGTGGCTGCCAAAGACAAACTAAGCTAGAGCCTGGCCAGGCCCCAGACCTCTGATCTGGTAACAAGAGAGGGGCTTCAATGCAGGTAGACACTGTCCGAAGATGTCTGTTCCCTGAGCTCCTTGTCAAAGATCACAGGTTTGAAGAGACACTCACCTCCAAGGCTCTCTGTGAGGCTCAGAAAGGGCTGAGGAAGCACCTTGACAAGATGTTTGCATTCCAGCATAATTATTGCGATAACAATTTAATCATTTAAAAACACTATCTTGTGTTGCTCTAATGAACAGAGAGCTCTTTTCCATATTGTTTGTGCATCTGTGAGCAATTTCCGCATTAACCTCGTAGAATGGCAACACAGAGGCCAGGCAGTGAGGGCAGGGCCAGAGGAGAAGTGGGAGGCCAGGGAGCGAGCAGAGGCTGCAATGGCTAGAGGGTGGGGTGGGAGCCCCTGTGTGCAAACCCCACCTGGGGGCCAGGAAAGAGCAAGGGGATGGAGACTGGGCCCTGTCTTTGGGGCCATTTGCTTTCTGATGGGAATGAAATTCCTAAGTCTCTGAAGAAAGTAAAGAAAAACAGAATAGCCCACTATACAGGTTTCCAAAATGGGGATCCTAGCCATAAATAGGTCCCTGACATCAATTCCATAGATTATAATCAGGATGGTTCTTTAGTAAAATAGAAGAGGATGGAAAAATAAGAAAAATAACTATCCCTTCCCAGAAGAAATCAAGTGATAGGAAGACGTTCTAGGTCACGGGCAAGGAATAAACTAGGTGGGACTGTGCTGTCTTCTGTCAGACAGCAAGGACATGCTCTCGGACTACACGGTCATGTCCAAGGAGCACAAGAAGTGGCCCCAGTGATCACCCGCTGGCCCACAACAGGACCTTGTGAACTGCAAAAATAATTGTGATGAGAACCAACTGGAATACAGTAAGTACATAAAAGCTCATGAGTCTGTAAACTGTAGCAGGCCAAAAGGTGGCCTTAAAAGCTAAGTCCACGACCTCCTCCTCAGAACTGTGAACAGCATCTTACATGGCTGAGGATGTGATGAAGGCCAAGGAGTACATCCCGCACTAGCAGGCGGGCCTTAAATGCAGTCCTATATGTCCTCATGAAAGACACAGCAAGGATGGTGCAACGGGACCACAGAGGTAGCAATTAGAGAGAGGAGGCCACAGAAGCCACTGAAAATTGGACAAGGACGGGAATCAACAGGAACTGATTCTCACTGGAGCCTTTGGAGAGAATTCAGCCTGGCTGACACCTTGATTTCAAACTTCTGGCATCCAGAACTGCAAGAGAATTAATTCTCCACTATTTTAAAATACCCAGTGTGTGGTCATTGTTATAGCAGCAACAAGACGCTGATAGAATAATGATACTCCAAAAACAAGGAAAATAGGAATGATCAGAGCATGTAGCACAAAGCATTTCTGTTTGCTACACATGTACTGTACCTGTGAGTAGTCTATGTTGGGCTTGGAGGTTTATTTCTTCCCGAGTTAAGGTCAAAAAAGGTAGAAAAACTTGCTTAGTGGTTAAAGGCATGGGCTTTGGAATCAAACCGCCCAAGCAAGTATCTTACTTCTGCCCTTTCAGGCCAAGTGACCTGGGGCAGTCACCCTCTCTAAGCTTCTGATCCTTGTCTGAACATAGGGTAAGGACAGCCCCTGACTCATGGGCCTCCTGAGAGGATTACGGTCCCAGCTCCCAGTCTCTCACTTGTCTCTAAGGAAGTGATGACTACCACTCCATCCAGATTCCTGACAGCCCAGGCCTCACCCTGCTGCCAGGGCTCTGGACAAGCCTTTTGGTGTCCATAGGAAGCCATTTAGATACATTGCGCACTGACTCTCCAGGAGGGGTTTCTGTGCCAGTGAGCTTTCCTTGCATTAAATAAGTTTACAATGTCCTTGGATTACCTGTCTGATTCCGATATTTCTCCCTGACAGTTCCAAGTGCCTGATCCCCAATGCCTTCAAGCATGGGGGTCCTGTAGAACTCCAAACAATCCACTGATCACAGACTAAAACCCAGATCTCGGGAAAGGCTTAGCTGAGAAAAGGGTTCTTAGCATCACCTGCCACCCTCCAGGCCCAGTGGGCTTCCCCCCAGCAGCTTTCTTGACCTTATCAGCACTCAGAGTAATCACGCCCTTCTCTCACCTGACAAAGGCTTTGGAGTTCAGGTTTTGTGCAGGCTGCTCCGTGACATCTCTAAGCCAGAAAGAACTGAGCCAATCTGCAGAAGCAGAATGAGGGCAGATGCAACCCACTGTCAGCACTCACTACCCAGCCATGAAAATGAAATACAGCTGAGGATATGGGGGTTTCAAGTCAGGCAGACATGAGCTGGAATGAGGAGTTTCTGCTCACTAGCCGTGTGATCATGGGCAAGTGACGTAACTGAACTCTGTCAGTTAAAGAGAGGCAGTGATACCTAATTTACCGGATCCTGGTAAAGACTGAATGGGATCACGTTGGAAAGGCCTCAGCACAATGCCTGGCACATCATGTATACCCAATAAACTGTAGCCAATAACAGCCGAAGAAAAAGCACTGGTGGTGACAATAGCAGTAATATTACTAAAACACCTGGCACATGATTAGAATTTAAAAGGTATTTATTAAGGAAGTTAAACCTGAAGTTTCCCATAAATCTGTGAACATCTGCATTAAAAGCCTGTCCTATCCATGAACCATTGCCCCCCTTAATTATTCATCCAACAATTACCTATTAAGCACTTACTAGACACCAGGTACTGAGCTAGGAAATGAGAATAGAATGAAAAGTGGAACTAGCCCTGTTCTCACAGAGCTTACTGGGGTTCTTAACCTTAAACTTCTGGGGGACAAGGGAAAATTTTGAGAATTAGACTGAAAGATTGCTCCCTAGAAAAACCACAGCATTTAGAGGACTCAGGGAAGTGAGACCATCTGTGCCAAGGAAACTTTCTGCCCCATTCACACCTGTCCACACCAGTCCTCAAGCCTCACTGACCATCCCAGCAAAGGCTGGAGGAGCCTTGTGGAAAGCCACGACAAAAGCCGAGAAACAACCACTTGGTGCAGAATAGGCACTGGAGCCACCTGAGCGGGCAACTGCAGCATATCCTAAGTTTGTCAGTGCAAGAAGAGCTCCCCGGCTTTCTGGGGAGGGAGACAGCAATCTGGTAACATCAATGCAACCTGTTCCATATCTGAAATCTGCCTGCAATGCCAAGGTATCAACTGTGCTTCACGTGCTTCGGTTTCCTGACTGCCCTTGGAGGAATCTGGCGCCTCGTGCATGCCCATCTGCAGCCCCTCTACTGCTCACTCAACACTCGCTCCTTCTTGGTTCCTGCAGATCTAGCTTCATCTACCCCGCCCATGCTGGGCAGGGACACATTCTAGCCACCACATTTTTGCCTGTACAGGTTCCCTAGACAGAAACCCCACTCTCCTGCCTTTCACCCTAGCCAGTCCTCCTCCTCTGGAAAATATTCAAATATTTCTCAGTCTCCAACACTCTTTCCTCTTCTTTACTGGAATTTTCCCCACACCTATCCTATCTCTGCTCATAGGTGCTAAGCCCCTTAAGAGAAAAGTGTCTGCCTTATTCATGTTTGAACACTGTGGAACCAAATACAGGGTCAGCACACAGTAGGTACCAGGCCCATGTTGCCTCCTCTCTGGGAAAACAGAAACTACGGCCAAAGAACCATGAGGCGAAGGCAGCCTGGCAGTGTGGTGAAGAGAACTGGGTACATCTAGCTGAGCCCAGCATTCTCGTTGTGGGGCCAACCTCTGATGCTACCTACCCTGGCTGAATAGGGTCGGGTCAGATCCTCTAGGCCACAGCAGCCCACTTCTATCTGATGAGAGCACTAATAATAACTCCTTGAGGACCACATCTGTCATGGCCAATTTGAAAGAGCAATCTAATAGGCTATTCCTTAAGACCCCTTTATGAAAGCTCTGTTCTTCAGCGCTGTTCTTCACCGCTGAGCTCCAGCTAAGATGCACCTGGGGATTTCTGAGTGAAGGGATTATTGACCGAGTCCCTCAGAAGTCACAATCCATAATGGTCTGGTCCACTGCACAGACCCCTCAGTCCGTGGGATTAGCCCAGGCTCCAGAGACTCAAATCTGTAAAGGCCACACCCTTCTTCCCTACTCACACTGTGCACAGGTCCCCAAGTTCCTCTCTTTGCCCTGTCCCCTACTCCATGGAAATCTAAGGGTAGCAACTAATCGAAGCTTCCAGGATAGGCAGAATCCAAGGTGTCCTGACTATTGTAATGGACCCTGGGTGCTTGAACTTTCTGCAGGCAAACAGCTGGGCCCAGGCAGGCCTACCTCTGAGATTAGCAGTAACCCTCTGCCCTCTTTATAAGGCAGCTTCTGCATCTCCCGAATCTTGGAATTTGGGGCCTAGAAGAAACATAAGATCCCATCTCTTAGCAGTTGAGGATACTATGCCCGGAGAAGAGAAGTACTGGAGCACAAAAGCAATTAATGGCACTTAAATTCCCTGGGTTCTCACTCCAGGGCCTCTTCAACAGTAAGACTGCAGTGAAAACTGAGCACCTAGTGAAAGAGTCCCTGGAGTCTGCTACCCACGAGCTGCATAGAGCCCGACGGCAAAATCATTGCACCAGGTCCTCATGGCAGTAAACCTGCCAGCTGGGCCCAACAGGTCGAATATATTACCAGGAGGCCTCCAGGGACTCCCTGGACAGAAACAGTGACAAGCAGGAGCTGTCATGGCCAAGATTCCTGGAATTGAGGAGAGAGACCCTGCCAGACAGCAACAAATTCATCAGAGGCCCAATGGCAGAGGCTGGAACATTCCTCAGAGCCCGATTTAAAGGCAGCTTCTATCCACAGAGACCCAAGTACCCTGCAATCTAGAATTCCAGGGAGTAGCTAACAGTTTTAGATAGACTGAATCTCATTTTGATGCCTCTGAACACAGAAGGCTCACAGAAGTGGCCCACCCAACTTGCCCAATGCTTTGTGAGGCGCCATTCAGCATAACCAAGTACCTAGGTCCTGAGATCTGACAGGAGAGTTGGTACAATACTTGGTAAGGGCCCCAGTCTGTGTCTTCCAAGCTGTGTAAACTGGAGCAAACATGAACATCTCCGCTTCAGTTGCCTCAAACAGTTTATAAAAATGATAATACCTACTCCACTGGAACATCAGGAGGACTAAAACTGAGACACACAGAAGAAGCACTTGCCATGATGCTTGATACACAGGAAATCTTCAATACATGCTTGTTGGTGGTTCTAATAAATGAGATGTCTGTCAGACTATTTCAGAAATAAAAATTACAGAGAGCGGTTAGGGATTTAGATCAGTGGAAGAGTACTTGCCCTGCAAGCGCAAGGCCCAGACCAAAAAAAAGAAAAGAAAAGAAAAAAATTGCAGAGATCCTTCTGGAAATTAGAAGGCACAGGTCTGAATGCAGGTCAACTCAGCATGGACAGGAGAAGCTGGGGCCCCCATTCCCTCTCACTCACTGACCCCTGGCACCCAGCTGCAGGCCCCTAAACTCAACTGAGAACTTCCCATCTCTGGGTCCCGAACAGCCCACACACAGGGCAGGCCCAAAGTGGGCCAACCCCAGCCAGTGGCTAATGCAATGCCCTGCCTCAGCCGCTCTATAGCCATGCCTGCTGTGCCCCAGTGCAATTAGTCATGATTGCCCACAGCTTTTCATCTTCTATATTATCTTCCTTCCCTGTCTCACTTGTCTGCTCCTCTACAGGCAAACAACTGGACTTTGAAAGACTTCAATCACCTTCTAGGGACCACCTCCCAAGCATCTACTCATACTTCCAATTTCATCTCAGGCCTGCTTCTGGAGGTGTCATGTTTAACATGGGGTGCATGCCAGTCCCTATGCTGACAGCCTGTCCCCATCATCACCAAGAAGGAAGTGTCCAGAAGGCAGCTGGGCAGTGCGTGGGCAGAGCCTGCTCGTGGAGAGGAATAGGGAACATAGGGGAAGGGAATGATTGACAACTTGAGGCTCCAGCAGAACTCCTAGGAGAAAACAGATTGTGTGCCCAGAGTCAAAACAGAACAGAATGTCTCTGAGTTCACAGATCCTACATTCTAGGCTGCAGCAGGACTGGTTGACTCTGCCAGAAGGACTATCAGGACCATTTTAAATGCTACAGGTAGCCTGAGCCGATGAGCAGGGCAGCAGGCAGAGAGTTCACTCACCCCTGACAGTGGGCTCCAAGACCTGCTCCTAAGGCCAAGCCCAGTGGTGCATGCCTATTAGCCTCACCACTCAGGAGGCTGAAGAGGGAGGATCACAAGTTAGGGGCCAGCCTGGGTAGCTTAGCAAGACCCTACCTCAAAAAATAAAAAGGACGGAGAATGTAGCTCGGTGCTCCCTGTGTTCAATCCCCAGTACTGTACTGTAAAAAGTAAACAAAATAAAATGCCCCTTGGAGCACATGGGTGCTCCTTCAGAGTTCGGGAGCCACCCTGCCCCAGGACCTGGGTAAACTCTAACCAGGTATATACTCACAGCCTTTCTTTCTATTAGTAGAATTTTGTAGTACATTATGATTACATTCCTTGTGTGGAGTTGGTACATGTACATAACACATCTTAATTCTTTTATCACTGCTTTTCCGTTCTTTCCCTCCCCCCTCCATCTTTTGATTCCCATTTGACAAAGATCTATCTCCCTACTTCCTATTTTTATCTTGCTCTTTATTTATATTTTGGGTTTATCATATAACAGAAATCATGTGATATTTAAGTTTGAAACTCACAGCATTTCTGGGATGGAGAGACAGTGGAGCATCTCCTTCAAGCTCTGTCTGATACACTGATCACTACACATTGTTTCTGCAGCACCCTCAAGAGAAACAGACAATGTTCTCTCCCCGCCTTCCCACCCCTCTGTCCACACTGCCCTGAACTCTTGGTCGATTCTCCCAATGTACTGTAAGTCATATTCACACACCAGCCCCATACAGATCAAGAGCATTCACTCTTATTGAGAGCCTTGGATCCCCAAAGTACTCACCAATATCAGCTATTTAAATAGACAGTCCCCTTTCCCTCAGCTGCAGTAAGTGGAGAGCACTGAACAAGAATTCTCAAGACCTAGATTCTAGCCCCAGATGGGGGGCCATGTTTCCCTGTTCAGGAGAGAGAGAAGTAGTTACAGTGATACTCCTCACACAAGAAAGAAACAGGGTAGAAGTTACTTACCCAATGTCGGCCAGCTGAGGCACGGGTGAGCTCAGGGACAAACTTAGGGCTCTCCGACTCTAGACCCAGACTCTCTTAATCACTACCACATAGACATACTGCTATCATCCTCAGTCCTGTCCCCGTCCGAGATTCCACAGCAGAGACCAACAACTGTTCATCCCGGCTCCCCACCACCCACATACAGAGCCTCGTCTCACCATGAAGGAAACTGGGTGGAAATGGTTTTTGCCTTACACAAACACCCCATTCTACATCATGTGCCTATGATGTATCTCCCCTCCTCAACTCCCATCGTTCACTGTGTTCCCTTCTCTGCCTAGGACTGCACACATGGCAGAAGCTCGGAGCCCTGGCACGGCCTCAGCCTGGCCTAGAATGAGCAGAGATTCCCTCGCTTTCTGCCACAGACAAAGCCCCAAAGCCACTTGTCATCCCCCATAAAGCAGCTCAAAATTACTCAAGTCATTAATGAGGGTTACATTTACAACTTCAATTGCCAGGTCTAATAATTCCCTTTAACTGAGATCTTTTGCCTTCATTAAAGTAATCAGTGCTAGTAAGAAAGTGATCAGAAAAACAAGATTTCCACAAGCTATATATGTTTCATCACTGGGACTCAGGTTCAGTCAATTCTTTCAAATGTTGGCACCCTTAACAAGGCTAACGAGTTTTGTTTGTTTTTACTTCAAAAGGCTTAACGGATAGGAAATTTGAGGAGCTCTATCAGTAATTAGTTATCTATTAAACATTATTTTCCTAGTGCTATGAGGACACAGGATTATTTAGTAAAATCCTTGCTTTCACAGAATTTAGAACAGACAACCAGGAAAACTAGCATAACAATGAGCTAACAGCTGAATATGCCCCTACACTACAAAGACAGAAATCATTCATTCATTCAATGAAAAGCCACTTAAACCCTTCCAATAGTAAGGTGTAGTATATGTGGATACTACAGTAGTTCACACTGGGGTGAGGTGTCAAATAGGGACTGATACCAGGTATACCGACAAAGAGTTTATGGGAAGTAAGTTACAAAAGGAAACGATTCTAGGACAAGGTAAAATATGACAAGCATGTTAAGAGAAAAATGAATCAAGTGTCATGCGGGTGGTACAGAAAAGACGAAATCACCAGGTAAGGCTTTTGGAAGTAGCAGGACTTCCGTTACAATTAGCCTCTAAGGAGGTAAGCTGGGTCAGGTGCCCCATCACTGCTAGCAGGGGTGGTATAAGCCCAAAAGACAGTGTTCCTTGTGCTGCACAAAAGGAAGGAAGGACTGATCTTGGAAAATGAGAAGCTGGCATGTTCACACCCACTGGCTTCAGGTCAGGTGCCTTCACCAGGCCACAGTTACAGCACTCAGTCCATAAACATTTACCAGATATGGTGCTGAAGGTCCCAAGCGGACAGGGCAGTCTCCAGCCTCACTGAGCTTATAGTCAGATGAAGGAAAGAGGCAAGCAAACCCTCAGCAACACTGGCAACAGATGAGCGCTCAAACCACACACAGGCGGGTGCTGAACCAGACAGGGCAGGAGTGGCAAGGACGTGCGCCCCAGGAGGTGGTGAAGAAGTTGAGTCCCAAAGTCAGGTAGGTGCTGGGTGTGCAGGCTGCCGCCACAACAGCAGACAATAATGAGAACAGTAACACGACTGTAATACAACATGAGTATTTTTTTATCTGTATCTGTTCTAGAGTAACTAATCAAGTCTTTCATTCTGGAAATGATTTCTGTTTTGATTTTTTTTCTACAGACTCATTCATCTGCTTTGTTAACCTCTGCTGTTACCACTTTCAAGAGTCCAGGTGGGTGGCTTTCAGATTGTTCTATGTCATCACCCCCTGGGTTTGCCTTTGGTGAGTTGGAGGTCTGGCATTGCATCTTGTTTGCATGTCTTCCCATTTTCCTTTTTTTTTTTTTAACTTAATTCCTGAGTGGATGCTTGTGAATTGCCTATGGCAGGTAACTTTATTGTTAGTATTGAGAATCCTTTAGAAATGACTACTTCCTTGGAGATGTCTTCCAGGTGTAGCTAGTTTTTGGGTTTTGAGTCTGTTGCAAGATCTTACCTCTTCAATTTATTGGGGCTGAGAAGTTGCTGTCTATTTGGCCAGCCTCTGGTTCTTTGGCCCTGGCCTATACTGCTGTTTATGACCCTCACATAATCTCAGTCTTGGCATACAAGGAAGAACCGATGAGAAAAATTCTGTCACCTTGGCTAAAGTAGTACAATCAGTAATAACAACAGCATCAGACAGCCTAGAAAATACAGACTGTGGTAACTATTAATTTGCCACCTTTACCCATATGAACTAGGTCTGTGGTTGTATAACAATATCTAAAATAACCCTGAAACTTGTATATAGTAAGTATGTCCTCAATATAGTGATTTTTACCCTCGGGGGAGAAAATTCAAAAGGGATTAGAAAGAAAAGACAGGGAAAGAAAAGAAGAGAAAGAGCTGAGAAGCAAGGTTGGAGGACAGGGGAAGATTATGCAAACTTTGGGAAACTAGTAAAGGAGACAGGAAGGAAAGAGCAAAGGAAGAAATATAAACAAGGACAGAACAAAACAGTAACAGCAAAAAACTAGAAACAAATTTCACTTTCATATAAAAACAAGAAAAAGAGAGAGGAGGGAAAGGAAAAAAACAAAGCAACAACAACAACAGGGAAAAAAAATGTCCACTTCCAGGTGTGACTCTACTATCTCTGGTGGACAGAGTAGGTGGCCCAGGTCCTTGCTGATTAATCTCAGCAGCAGATTTATGGCAGGGTAGTAGGTGTTCCCAGCTGGGTTCAGTAGCAAGGCTTCACCAATTCCACTAAAGTTCAGCCTGGTCTCTGGTTGTAGGGTTGGAACCTGATTTATTCAGCTAGAGAAACATTGTGTGTCTCCCACGGCTTGGATTCAACTCCCTACCTATTTGAACTTGGCTCCTTGCCCTCCTGCCAACTTGAACTTGAACTCTGCTCTAGCTTGCCCTGGCACCGAAAGCCACTGGCAGCTTTTCTGCATTCTGAGCTTGGCCCTGTTCTACAATGGCGACTGGCCAATTGCCCTCTCCTGGGGGACGTCTGAACCCAAATAACTCACCAGCCACAGCAGCTTGCTGTGTCCCACTGCACCATTCCACTGGTGTGTCTTTCCATGGAGGCCTCTGGGGTCACCAGTAGCCACTGTGCATCTGCAGGCTCAAGCTGCATCACCCACGCCATGAGCAGGGGCTCTGGAAGAAAGTGCCGTCCACCCCCACCTCCTCTTTCTGCACTGAGGTCTCTCCTTTTGCTCTCCTTGTGGGCTTCAACTCTCACTTCAGATCCCTGCTGGATCCTGGGAACCCACTTCCCTCCTTTTCCTCCCTAAGTTGCTATATTCCAGTGTCTGCACAACAAACCTTGGAGAGGCTGTTTCTCTGCTGCTCACTGCTCTGCCATCTTCCCGGAAGTCCAATACATTAGTATTATCCATTCTGAGGGTCTGCCTTTTCTACCAAAAACTATACCTGGTATTTACATGGTATTACACATGCACAAGGGTTGGGGATTTAGCTCAAGTAGTAGAGCAAGCACAAGGCCCTGAGTTCAATCCCCAGCACCAAAAAACAAAACAAAATACAAACACACACATACACACAATTTTTGAGTACATGTGTGTTTAGGATCCAAGTGATCCTTACAGATATCTTACATATTAAATATCATTCCTGTCTGATAAATTGGGGATACCAAGACCCAGAGAGATGAAACTAGGATTCAGTTCTGTCCCCATCCCATCTGCTATTCCATGCTTTAGGGCTCATGGGATGAGCTCCTCTGTGGCCCCTCCGGCCCACTGAGACAAGGAAAGCATCAAGTCAAAGGGCTACAGCCCCAAGTCAATCCTCCAGTGTGAGTCCTGGAGGAGTGATGAAGGACAGCCAGCTGTTCTGGCTCTGCCACAAGCTGTCAGTCAGAATCAAAGTCTCTTTTCTTCACTCGACCTCAGTGTCCAACTGCAAATGACAAGATTTGGACCAGATGCTCTTTCAAGACTCTTCATGCTCTCTGACACTGTGTAACCCTGAGGTTCCAGCTACATGACCCACTGACATGGAACTGGAATCTGCTCAGAATTCCCAAGCAACATGCCTTGCTTGGACCCAGACCTGTGACCTATCAGATGTAACCTGTATCAAGGAGCCCTCGGGCTGGGAAAGGAGACCTCCCCAGAGCCCACAAGGCACATCCCAGGTGGATGCTCAGAGTTCCTGCAGCTCACAGCACTGTAGGGACCACATCTTCTCTGTAACCTCCTTCACTTCACACTCGCCCATCTTGCCGCCTCTCTGAAACTTGAAGTCAGTGCCCCAGACCACAGAGAACATGCCACACTGTCTTCCGGGTGTGCTGCTCCTGAATGACAGTGCCTGACCATCTGATCACTCCAGACTCCAAGTTGTATCCCCACTGTGCTCTCCGCCTCCCCTCCAGTTGCTGGGGCCACCCAAGACAGGCGAGAGAGCTCATCAACCGGGACTATGATGCCAAAAAGCTGGCCCTCCACTCACTCCCTGTGCCACACAGTCACACTGTGTGTTCGAGGCTTAAGGGCTGGCAACCAGGAGTGCCGCACATAAGAATAAACAATCTCATCTCTGAGTGTCTATTTTGTCTTCATTATGCCACTGTGAAGGTGTTAATATACAACTTACAACATATTAATCACCCCTCTAACTTCCAAATGCTAAATGCATCATTAACATTCATGTTTTCTTCAATTACTCGGCTGTTTGGGGGGAGAGGAGCAACTTGGCTCCTCACTAAATCCATCTTCTCTTGAAGCCTCGAGGATCATGAAAGCCAGCCTGGGCCTCCACCCCTATCTTGGAGGAGGAAATTGCTGCTCTGACCATGCAGGCTGCTGCCTAGCCCCAGTGCAAGCTGACCTAGAAAACACAACCGAAACCAACAAGTGAAGCACAGGAGAAGGCAGGTGGAGGGAAACAGAGACAGACATAAGAAGGAATCATAGTCACACCAAAGGATCATAGAAACCAATTAAGTCTATTGCCATCCTTATAAAAAGGGCTCAGAGAGGGTAAGTGACTAGCCCAAGATCACACAGCTAGCTAGCAGACAGAACTGGGGAAAGGGAAGGGAACACTAAATGGAGAAACGGGAAGGGTCATGGAAGGCAAGTCAATAAAGATGTGCAAAGCATGAGAGCAAAGGGAAGTACAAAGGAAGAGAGAGAAGCTGCGACAACTGCAGAACATGTTAGAAAAAAGGAAAACTCTAGACCCAATGCAAGCCCAGAGCTGTATGTCTTCAACTCACCCCTGACTGCTCATATCTGGACCCTGAGGTAGGGGCCTAGTCTCTGAAAGGAGATAAACAGGGCAGGCTGAAGGTGGAGGGAGAAGCAGGGAGCACTCAGGGTTGGACCTCTGCCCCAGGCCTCTGAATTTAGCCAGACTAAATATGACACACGATTAAAATGTCATTACCCTACAATCGTGCTATCCAAACTTCACTTAGAATTTGTTACAGGCGCTGGTGGCTACAAAATCAATCTGCTATTGTATTTCAGCAAATCAGATTCAATAATCTCCCTGCCAGTGGGTTGCAGACTAACTCTGAATTGAAGAGGAAGGAGAAGAAAAGGCTCCTGCTGTCAAGTCACCATTTTGTCCACAGGCCGCCAGCCAGCGGGCTGGTCCACCTTGAGGAGGAAGCATCCAAGGTCAGAGCACAGAGGCACTTCCAGAGGGCGAGGCTGGGGTTTTAAAGCCTACAGAAACAGAGAAGCATGGCAGAGGCACAGACAGCTTCTAGGAGCACCTCCCAGGCTTCCACCTCTGAAGATGCAGGCCTGACGGTTGTTTGGACTTTATTTAAAAATCTACCTGCTTCAGCCCAACCTATGCAGCATTTGAAATGCATTCTTCCCATGTAAGTCTTGCAAACTAGTCAAGGGTCAGGCTGTCTCCACAACGAGGAAGAAGCCTTAGAGGAGTCAGGATCATGACCAAGTTCACCTTCCAGTAGGGAAAAGGGGAGAGACAATATGTACAACTTAGGCTGGCACTTAGACTGGAAAACACACACACAGACACACACATGCTCAGAACTCGGGAGTCTGCAGCTTCAAATGTGCCTGTGGGGCTAGCCCTGAAAGCCTCTGTAATGTGCCCTTCTTAGCCCAGAGACTCAGAGTCCTAGCAGGTCTTCCTGCAATCTGGCTCCCAGCTGTCTCCTTCACAAAGCCCCCTACTGCACTCCAGGCCAGCGGACGTCAGCTGCAGCCTCTTTTCTGGCCTCTCCAACCTCAGCTTCTCCTCCCTCTGACCTTGCACACCCATTCCAGAATAATCTTCTAAAATGCCACTTTGACCTTGACACTTAATGCTTCAAAGCCTCACACAGCTGCCTCTGCTCTCCAGCTTCTATTCCACCTCTCAACTGAAAATGCTCCCTGCACAGCTCACGGCCTCCTTACTGTGTGTGCAGACTCTTCCATCCTCACTGGACTTGACCCCTCTCACTGGCACCTGCATTTGCCACCTCTTCCTTCCTAGTAACTGCCTCCCTGGTCTCTGCAGTTCACTTGCTCCTGTTTTCCCTTCTGCCTCTCTAGTTACTCCTCATTTGGTTTCATGGGTTTCTTCCCCAGCCTGCTGCATAAATCCTTGTGTTTTCCCAGCTCTTTCCTTTGTCATGCGCTCTCCGCACTTCATATGTGACTGTAAGCGACACCATCTGGGCCCACAGTCTTGGGTGCCTCTCTACCCAAGTGAGAAACAAATCTCATGCCAATATTCCTCTCTTGAATTCCAGATCCCATCAATTATTGACCTACTGGGTGTTTCCATGTGGTACCTCATATCCACCCCAAACTCAGCATGGCCAACCAAATGTCATGTCCCTTCTCCCCTCAGGTGGTTGTACCCCCTCCAAATTCTCTCTGAACATCACCCCCAACCAGTAATCGTGGAAGTCAACCTAGACTTCTCCTTCTCCCTTACACCTCTGCCTTACAGATGCTCACATCCCCTCCCGAGCAGCAAGGTCCAGCTTGCTGTTTCACTCTTGGAAGTCACTTCCTTCCCTGCCAGTGGTGTTTCCTGCCATCATGTCAACAACTAAACTCATACAACCCAAGAACTTCCTCAGAGTCTACTTTTGGTGGAGCCCAGCCTAACAGCCCACCAATACTGAATCAGTCTCTACATCTAAGTCAGGTGCTCTTCCCTCCCGTGGTTCCAGCCCTCATCTTTTCTCACGGGGACCAGCTTCTGATTGGCCTGGCCCCCTGCCCCTGGTCCTATCCTGCTCCTAGTCTCACACATGATCAAAGCATTCCTCACTGTTTACAGGACACAATCCAAATTCCTCTAACCTTGTGGCTTCAGAAGCCCTCTATGACCAACCCCTCTCTACAATGAAGCCCACCAGGCCTCGCCTTGAGCCCTCCAAGTCAAGCCACACCAAGCAGCTCTGAGCTCCAAAACAGGCAACTTTGCCTCCCATACCACTGCTCCAGCACACTGTCTGCACGATGTCCTTGTCCTCCCTCTACCTTCTGCACATGCACCTACACACACTCCTAGTCAACAATTGAGATCAAGGACTATTCCTGTTGTGAAGTCATTGCCTGTCAGCCCCCCTCCCCTCAACAGAATCACCTGACTTCCTCTCCATGCTTGCAGTACCAAGACAACGATGGCACCCTCATGCCCTGGGTGCCACAATACACCTTCCTCTTTCAGAGGTTAAGACAATAGCTCTTCGTCTTAATTCCCCAGAAGTAAGGGTACCTTCCCTTAGTATTACTCATCAGAAGTCAGGTGAAATCATGTGAGCACAAAGAGACAGAATGGAAGTATCTGCTCACAGGCCTCAAGAAGCCACAGCCTGTCCCTCGGATTGGGCCA
The DNA here is from genome assembly GCA_004026905.1 of Hystrix cristata. Taxonomy (NCBI): domain Eukaryota; kingdom Metazoa; phylum Chordata; class Mammalia; order Rodentia; family Hystricidae; genus Hystrix; species Hystrix cristata. Next base: position 14,756 of record PVJO010008190.1, on the reverse strand, counting down.
CCCGCTCAGTCCCTGTCTGTGGAGTCTGGAGATGTCTGGTGGAGACCCTGGCCTTCTGCAAATGTTTACCATGCTATGTAAATAACTCTCCCGGGGGATGATGTATGTGGCCTTTGCGCCCTGAGCTGGCTGTGGTTCGTGCCAAGTGGGTTGTCAAGAGGCTGCTCAAGTTAGACACTGAGGAATGTGGGTCTGCCATGGAGGGGTGGAGAGAGGGAATATCATAAAACACTGTGAGGACAAATCTGGGCCCCATGCCATGAAAAATGTGAATCTGTCCTTGACTTCAGTGGCAAATGAGGCATGAAAACATATCAAAATGTGATACTCAATATATGGATGTATTTAATATTTTATGAGACTGGAAATCAGTTACTGAAGGTTTGAAGAATAAATCAAGCACCAAGCAGATGAACTTTCTCAATCATCTGCATCTGATGTATACCTTTCCTCAGGAGGGCAGAAGGGAGGAAAGAGGGGGGCAGAGACCAAGACCCAGAGATTGCAGGGAGAAGATACAGAGTCCCAGGACACACCTTGTTGCACCTGCCACCTTCCTACATCCTGTCCCAGCTGCCTACCAGCCTTCTCCACCTTGCCTGCCTGGAGAACATTATTCATCCTGCAAAATCCAGCAACGTACACCCCATGACTCTGCCTAGGTCCGTCTAGGCAGCTTCCTCTGTCCCATGCAGTCTCTCATCCCAGGCCCACAGAAAGTGGGCTTCCCATTGCTCTGGCCACATTATGTGTGCAGTGTGACCTGACGCTGGTGTTTTCCATGCCCACTTGCCCACAACACGTGTGTTCTCTGAACAAGACTAGGTCACTTCAGGTTCTTCAGAGCCTGGCACATCCCTGGCACATGGGACACCTGAAAGACAAGTGAGATCAGAACTGAAAGACACATAAGAAAGATTTTTGCAACAGGAGCCACAGAAAGGCCCAGGGCTCAGTGGCAGAACACCTGCCCAGCATGTGCAAGTCCCTGGGTTCAATCCTCAGCACCGGAAAAAAATCATGAAAGAGAGTCATGGACAACAGGGAGTTCTGAGAACCCATTATCCCACTATGCTCACATGCTAAGCTAGGCACTTGCCATGGTTTTCTCTCTGCTCTTTTGCATAAGCTTCACGAACACCCTGTCTGCTAAGGATTGTTTGCCTTATTCGACATATGAGATAAATGATGCTCAGAGAGAGTTAGTCACCTGGGCCTATGCTCCAAGAAAGCACTAGACTTGTTCACCACCACCACTCCGCCCCCTGCTGTGAGCCCAGATCGGTGCCTGGCATGTGCTAAGTCTTCAAACACTCTGTGTCATGAATGAGTGTTGATCCCAGCCTCCTTCAAACACTCAGTGATTGGTTAAAAGCCCTCACAGACAAATCACATCTTCGTCTACCCCAAGCATCCCCAGACTTGGCTGGTCCATCAGTATCACTTGTAAAATTTTTTAAAATTCCAGTTCTCAACCCCATTCCCAACCACTCCTACTAAGTCTGAGGCAGGATCTGGCCTGGCCATGTGCATATTTTTTCTTATTATCATCCAACCCATGATTCTGACAGTAAGGTAGATCTGGGCATGACTGACTCATGCTGGATACTAACCCTCCTCTCTGGACCTTGACTGTATTTACCCAATTCTGGCTTGAGGGCTAGTGCAGACCAGCTGGTCCCTTCTAGGATGGAGGCTTTCTCTGCTGATTCCACCCCATACTTTTCTTTTTTCATGAAATCCTCCTGAGTCCTTATTTGTCTTCAAGTCACAGTTCCTTCTGTGTGGGGGTGACTGTGAACCTCTCTGGCCTTATTGTGACCTCCGAGAGCTGGAAGCCCATCCAGCTCATCCTGAACCTATTTGGCAGTCAATTCTTCCCAAACTCTGCTTCCACTCTCCGAGCAAGATGAATGCCACTTCCTTTGTTTTCATCTTTCCCTGGTACAGGACAGGAAGGGGAATGTTCGAGAGGCACCACCGGCCTAGCCAGGGCTCCTTCCCTCGGCACTGGCACTAGGGGCACATGGGGCCAGATAACTCTTACTGTGGTAAATTTTCCATGCACTGCTGGATGTTCAGGAGCATCCTTGGTCTCTGCACCCAGTCGGGACCTGCAAAATTATCTTCACACAGTCCCCAGTGTCTCCCGGAGCATGACTCTTCCTGAATTAAGAACCAAGGAGCTAAGCCATCAGAGAGCACTAAGATTGTAGGCAGCAGATTTGTCTTTGAACCCAAGCTCTGCACAAGCTTCTTTTTTTTTTTTTACCATTCCCAGATTAATTAAGTATAATTGATAAATAAAATCATATATATTTAAGGTATGGAAATGATGCTTTGAGATATATATACATTGTGAAATGATTACTACAATCAAGCTAATTAACATATTTCACCCCACATACTTAGAGCAATTCTTATTTTCATTCACTTAGAAACATTTTCTAACACAAGTCAAAAAATACTCTTTAAAAAAGAAAATACAGCACATGCTTCTTTATCTTCTGACAAGGTCAATGTTACAAAAAGTGAGTGAGATTTAATTAAATAAAACAGCCTGGGTGAACATACCTAAAACAAATTAGAGAGACCCTTTGAGGGAAAGCTTAAAGCAAATACCTGTAGGCAGTAGAGGGCAGGTAAACTAGTTCCCAAAAAATAAACTAATTAAAAGAATAAAAAGTCCTGATTTGTAGTGTTTGATGATTTCCATGGTGTGAAAACACCCAAAATGGCCAATTACAAGCAACCAACCTGATGGTGCCGAACGCAGAATTAGGAAGAGATGTGCAGAATGTTGCTCTCTGTCAGCCAAGCCAATAAAATAAGTGTGACCTAGCAGGTGGATGGCACAGGGGAGAAATGGGCCTGTGGCAATGCTGGAAAGCCTGTCCTGCCTACAGGCGTTTCAAAGTGACTTCCAAGCAAAACAAACAAAACAGTGTTTCTGCAGAGCTTGTCTGCAGGGGACTCAGCCTGCCCGGTGGAGATCTCAGGTAGGAGCGTCTCCATCAGAAAACCAGCCTTCAGCCTTCTTCCTCCTCATCTGCCTGCGGGCCTCTATTATCACAGCACTGAACACAATGGATATATTTTTAGTATTAATAAGATACTAATGAAGATATAGCTGAGAAAGGAAGGCAAGACAATTATCCTCATATATTATCAAACCTTCAACCAGGACAACAGGCTCTGCAGAGTCCTGCATTCGCAGCCTCCTTCTCTCAACACTGCTACATGCTCTTTCACTTCTCTGAATCTTCATTTACTCACCTGCCAAATGGGCTATCAATATTCACTCCAAAAAGTCTGGCCTGCAGGAAAGTGTCTGAGATGCTAAGCCGGCTCCTTTCCTCCTCAGGCAAGTCCTGGGACGGCCAGCAACCCATTCCCACAGAGGGCCTCAAGCTCCCAGAACAGCCTGCTGGGCCTTCCGAGAGCCCAGTGGGTGGGGACCAATTGCTGTGGAGTTCTATTATCTACTAAACAGAGACCTGTCCCAGGAAGCAAAACTTCTCAACAGTTCAGAATAGCAAAAGAATGTTTTTAACATCCTCATCCTTTCTGAGGAACCAGAAGGAAGGGATGGGGGCGGTACGCCAATCCATACTGTAAATGGTGCGAGCTGCAAACTTAAGAAGCCACTGGACAAAAGAGGAGGACAGAGAAGAGGAAAGGAAGGTGACCCCAGGGCACCTGCTGGTGCCTGAGCTGGTGAGAGGGACCCAGGCAAAGCCAAAGGCAAGGATCAGTAGCTCAGAGGTGAGAGTTTCATTTCAACCCTCCAGGTTCCCTGCCTGAAGAAGCGCAGCCCAGCCCCATGGTACTAGCAACCAACTACAGGAAGTCTCCCCAGCTCTTTATCATTTGTGCTGCTCATTCTTCCTCTCATTAAGCCTGGACCAGGAACACATATGGAGCAGCTTCACTTTCGCCCCATTCAGTTCTGAGTCACTTTTACCCCAAACCCAGCCATCTTTACTTTCTGTATCCCCCGCAGGTTGGCCTGTTTATTACTTATTTATTTTGATCATCTCAGTCCCTTTATTTCTGGGAGTGATTCCAACTTACACACACACACACACACACACACACACACACACACACAGCACAATCGATTAAGAGAGAAGCTGCTTACAAATTGCCTGCAAATGAGAAAAAGCTTCCTTACTCATTATTGTCCCCCTCCCCTAAAACATGGGGGTTTTATCTTTAAACAAAAAGTCACTAATAGGGGCTGGGGATTTAGCTCAGTGATTAGAGTGCTTGCCTTGTAAGCACAAGGGCCTGAGTTCGATCCCCGGCACCACCTAAAAAAAAGAATAAAATAAAAATAAAAAATAAAAAAATAAAAGGCTAAAAAGTCACTAATATGTGATCTGAATTAAATCACCTGCCCTCTCCAGGCCTCCGGTTCTTCTTGTCCAAAATGAGGGGGCAGACTCACCCTCGTGAATTCTTAATCCTTTATAGGGTCACTGACCTCTCTGAGACTGAAGAAAGCTACAGATTTGCTCCTTCCAATTTCACTGTCTTAAAAATGCACATTCTCAAAATGTTGTCTGCAATGTTAGGCATCCAAAACCCATTACCCTCTTGGGGTGGGGGGTCCCTAATCCCCCGGCTCAGCACTCCTAAACAGTATCTTCCAGGTCTGACTGCAGGGGCAAAATGAAGACCAGCACCCCGTCTCAGCCCTGAGCAAGGAGCAGAACAGGAACCAGGTAGGCTGCCTGGGAGGCCCTGAGTGTAGGAAACTCCAGTTTCCCTGGGTTTGCCTAAGGCACAGCTTCTGGAAGGCTGCCAGACAGACAACCAAAGCTGATTTGACATTTGTTTAATTTGCGGGAAAACTCTACTTCTTTTAAGACAAAGGAGGGAAAAGTCCTCATAAAACCTTTCACTCTCTTGCTCTAAGGGGACCCATAAAGGCTGACAGTACAGTAGGAGTCAGCCCTGCTGAAGAGCCTACAGGCTAGCATGGGACTCCTGTGGGTGAGAGGACCAGCATGGTGGCTTTTCCGAGCACAAATGCAGCAGGCCTTAGGGGCCCCCATCCTTTACACACACACACACACACCCACCCACACACACACACACACACACACCGAATCAGAGCTGCCACTGCTACCCTTACCAGAACCTTCCACCAGAGTCCTTCAGGCCCCTGCACAGAGGTCACATGCTCACTCCTGGAGCATTCTCATGAGCCAGGCCCTGTGCTAGGTGCCCAAGACCACGCAGGAAATGGGAGAACTTCAAACCAGCCACTGAGTCCCAGGCCTGGGCAGGACCCCCCAGTGTTTTGTGACCTGCCCATGGCTGATCGGCCTGAGGAGGCTTATTGGAGTAGAGACCCAAGTTGCCTATGGCTCTGACCACCCTCTTTACCCAGGGAGATTCAGGGCAGCCTGGGTCTGATGCCTGAGTGTCCACACCTCAGTAATACCCCAAGCAGGTTACCTTGAAACCAGTGTGCCATAAACCTCTGAAAACAAGTCATACTGGCCTGTTTGGAAGTACAAGGAGAGAGGCTAGGGGCCAGGGGTACAGAAGCTGAGATGGTGCCTGCAAGATGTCCTGAGACTTCATTACAGGCTTTTCACAGCTCCTTCCTTCAAAGGGCCTACAACTCTCTGGTCTGCAGTTCCCACACCATGGGGACGGGGTGGCTAAGTTCAGGCAGAGAAACCAGAGCACGCTACAACCCTGGAGAAGGAGGGTGGTACAGACTGAATGTCCCCTCCTTCATCCCTGAGGCTGAATCATGGAGCAGGGACTTTCCCTGCCACCACTCCAAACACACATACACAGATATCTGACGCAGCTTGTTAGGAGATACAAAAATCATGACAGATAATGGCTAGTTATGAGATCATGGCTGGTTATGAGAATGTGGATAAATTACCAAGAGAGGGTTTGTTTTCTCATTATCTTCATGTTAAAAATGAACAAAAAGGAAGAAAGAAGAGAAGAAAAAAAACCCAAGAGATTTGTCTGGACCAGCTTTGATAGTGTCCTGTCCAGATGGGGAGGATGTGAACTGGCTTCTGAAGAGCAGGCCTTCCTTTTGGGGAAACCTGCAAGATGCTATCCCAGCAGGCACGCTGGTGTCACGGGGCCTCCGAGCCCCTCCCACCAACAGAAGGGGCCCTTGAATCTGGGCATAGGACTTCCATTGGCCAACTAGACATTGACAAACAAGAAAAAAACAGAGAGAATGAAAAAGCACTTCTGTCTCGGTCTGCCCGCCTCATCTGTAAGGAATCTTTCTCCATTACGGAGATGAGTAAAAATAGACAGGGTTTGGCCAGCAGAATCATGTTCAAAAAGGAAGCATGGATATCCATTTCCACTAATGAACCAGGGATGATGAGGTCCGGCCTGCCCCTCCTGGAGGACCAGAAGCATGTGGCCCCATCCCCACTGATACGGCATGAGACCACCCAGACTGGCTGACCCCTGTGGAACTGGCCCTGAGCAAAAGTGTCATTCAGCTAACCTAGAGCCATGACAAACAATACAGTTTGTGTTTTAAGCCACCGAGTCTGGGGGAGGTTTGTTATAGAGCAGCAATGAACAGCTCTCACTCCTTGCCATTCACTGCCAAGACAAAGAACTGGCTGGCTCCTCCACGGTCAGGCAGACCGTATCACACAGGCAAGGAAGGTGTGCCCAGGGAAGGACCGGCTCAGCACCGGAAGGCTGAATTCACACTCCCCTACTGTCACTGCCAGCTGTGTGACCCTGGTGTCTTAGGCACTTTTCTCATTGCTGAGACAAAATACCCCACACTCAAAGTTAAAGAAGGAAAGGTTTATTTAGCTCACAGTTTGTAGAAGGTTCCGTCCATAATCGGCTGGCTCCAAGGCAGGGTGTCACAGCAGATGGGCATCACCAAGGAGAAAAGTTCATGGCGGGCAGAAGGTAGCAAAGCAAGCAGGCAACAAGCCACAAGTGACAATAGCAGCTTTTTTCTACTCCTTTTATATTCTATCTAGGCTACCTGTCTTAGGGCAGGTGTCAAACCAATCAGTGGATAATCTAGTAATCACACACCCTGAATCCTAACATCACACATTCTAGATCCAGCTATCTCTGAAAAAGCCCCACCTATGACTGCATGAGGCTTTGAGGGGGACATCTAGACACAAACCATAACACCCTGGGCAAGATACTTACTAACTCCAAGCCTCAGTTTCCTCCTCTGCACAATGGGCACAGGGAACTATTTCATAACAGTGTTGTAAGCAAGAGATGATTGAAACCCAACACACAGCAGGTGTTCAATAAATGATTTTTTTTTTGAGAGAGAGAGAGGGTCTCATTATGTAGCACGTTATTAGAAAGTGTGAACTTGCTGGCCTCAAACGTGTGATCCTTCTGTCTCAGCTTGTCTCTTTTCAATCAGCCAGACTAAATGATCGAACAGTCTCTTGCCTTGATACCAGCACAACTGAAATTACAGAAAGGGTCCCTGCCAGACCCCAGACCTGGCTTGAACTGCCAACCAAGCAAGGGCAGGAAGAAAAGTCTGTCGCTAAAACAGCCACTCAGCTAGGTCGCTGAGGCACTTAGTTTTTAATCTCTCCGAGGAAAGAGACATTTTATCCAACATTCACCGCATCAGCAACTCTGTAAGTAAAATGTAGAAAACACCACGTCTTTATTCATCCCATCAAGCGGTAATTAGGGCTCTGAACAAGAGTCTTCCGGTGGCAGGCGCTCCCACTCCTAAAAGCCAAGCACGTCTCTAATTGGGCTGCAGAACAGCTCTGGGGGCTCCTACAGAGGCTGCTAAGGAGGGACTCATCCAGGGCCACTAGCTGCCTTTTCTTTCACACCCTTCAAGAAAAAATTAGAATGCTGCTCTATATTGGGAAATTAAAGTGAGAGCTGCACTAAATAGGCAAAACACACATAGCCCCCAACCCAGAGGAGCCCCACGGATGCTTTAATGTAAACATGGACTGACACCACCCAGGAAGACTTGGAAGCAAATTCATTTCTGTTGTTTAAAAAACAGCAGCTAGAGAAATTGCCTTAATGTTACACTGAGACTTAGTTGCCACCTGTGACTGGGCTCAGCAGAGAAAGCCAGAGGCAGAGAGGAGGGCAGTTCACATCTGTTGGGTAGCCAGAAGGGAAGAGATTAGACAGGGACCCGGCAACTGGCACACCGCACCAGCTCAGAGAGAGGTGTTCTGCATCATCACCTTACTACTGACACCTGCCAGATCCTTGTGCAGGACGCACCTTCACTTCCCATCACAGTGAGAAGTACCTGGTCACCCAGCAGGTGGGAAGCACAGCCATGGACCCAGAGGAGAGTCAACCTTCCAAGATGAATGGGACACCTCTGGCAACCAGGGCCCCAGGGACAAAGCAACCTGGGGCAGGCCCGCAAGAGGCTACTGTGTTCCCAGCTCTGCAAGCAGCTGCTAAACCACCCCAATATTTACACATAAAGAAGCACCAAACAAGGCGAGAAATGGCACATAAGTCCCCCTGCTGAAGCCCCTTCCTGGCCCCTCCCCTCATCTCCCTACATGTACCTCCATCAGCTTCCAGGCCTGGCCCTTTCTTCCACATGTTTTACAGAAAGATGTACATGACTTAGACATGTACACACAGAAAGAGAGGCACGGACATACAGACAGATATGGATATTCATCCTTCCTCTTTGAAAGGACTTTGCTGGCATCAAGCCCACTATCCTCTGATGCCTCCTTGGAAGTTCTCCCTAGCACCTTATCTTCTGCTACACAGGCCTAAGGCAAGGTTCCCTCATCTGCATTCCCACAGCTTCCTTTCCTACACTCATTACAGGATTCTATTATCGTTACTGGTTAATAGGCTTGTCTCCCTGTCTAGTAGTAGGGAATCTGTGCACATTTGTGGTACTAACAATGTGACCCAGGGCCTCGGTTGTACTAGGCGACTCTTCTATGACTGAGCTATATCCTCAGCCTCTCATTCTAGAATGTAAAAACAGAAACAATTTCTCATTCATGTTTGTGTTCCCAACATTTAACACGATGTTTGACACACAAAGGGCATCCAGAACTGCTAGGCAAGGGACTAAGGTAACATAATTTCTTAATATACACTATGAGCGGGTGTGAGGGAGCTGGCATCCCCTCAAGGAGCTCAGAGGTCCCACCATAGAGTCTGGTAAATGCTTTGGAGGGTGAGAACCGGGTCTAGGGAGGGAAGCTCCCACTGAGAGCATCTCACGTTCTGTGAGGAGCAGGAGACGTCTGGGGAAAGGAGAGCTGTTTCAGCAGAGTGAGCATATTGCATATGCAAAGGTTCAGAGGTAAAAGAGACGCAGAACATTTTAGAAACTTCAAAGCCGGTGGGGATAAAGTGTGAGATGTCCTCAAGTAGCAGGGCATAAGGATGGGGAGATGTGCACAGGTCAAAGCACTCCTCCCTCCTTACAGAGTCAGAGGGTGTGAGCATTTTGTCTCCACAGGGAACCTCGAGGTGGTGAACAGGATGAACAGTCTCTATCCATATGGAACTTACAATATAGAGGAGGATAAAAAAGTAAACATACAAAGTAAATCTAAGATGTGCTGGGGCCCTGAGTGAAACTAAGGAGCAGCAGAGATAAAAATACATCTCTGCTGCTCCTTAGTGGGGAAATCATTATGTCACAGTGATCTGAGACTTCACGATGGATAAGCCCTGGTTGTGTGAGGCATGACAGAGAGTCTCTAAATAGGGCCACAGCATGTGCAAACCCCCTCAGGTGGGAAAGAGCCTGCTGTGACCAGGGGCCAGGAGGCCACTGAGGGTGGGACACAGCGAGCAAGAGAAAGGGTGTCAGCTAGGATGTGTTCAGTTACCAGCAGCAGACAACTTCCCCAAAGGGCCTGGAACTGTAAAGACAGTCATTGTCCCATGGAAGAGGAGACTGACTATTCCCTCTGTTCACAGCTCACCCACTGTCCTAGTCCATTTTCTGCTGCTATGACAGGATACCATAGACCACGTAAATCACAAACAATGTATAACTTGTTGCTCTGGAGGCTCAGAAGTCCAAGACTGAAGGGCCACCTCTGGTGAGGCCTTTCTGCTGCATCATAACATGGTGGAAAGTGTCCCATGGCAAGACAGTGGTGAGAGGAAAAGGGGTCATTTGTAACTAACCCATTCTATGATAATGGCCTTAATCCATTCACAATGGGGGTGGTTTCGTGACCTAATTACCTCTTAAACCTCTCACTTCTCAGTACCAACACAAAAGCAATCAAATTTTCACCTGAGTTTTGGAAGAGACACTGAAACCACAGCACCTATCAACATCCATAAAAGCAGGAGGGGCAGCCTGGAGGCATCTTCTCTTATTGTACAACCCACTTATGAGAGCAGTCCATCTTTCTAAATTGCCAGTAAACATTCTCTTAAATATCACTGGCCAGAACCAAGCTACCTGTCTACCTTTAAATCAATCACTGGCAACCAAGCCACAGCATTAGCATATTTAGCTTAAATTAACCATGACTCACCTGTTGTCACTGGGAGGTCTCACCTTTGCTGAAAATGTCATCACCTTTCATGGAAATAAATTCTTTGTATCTGAACAAAAATATTTTGCTGCCAGGGAAGACATTTGGAATTGGCTGTCAAGAGGGCAACTAATCAAGGGGGAAATGGAAGCAGACATAGGAGCATGAGATGGGCAAGATCATATGGGCCTTATAAAGCACTGCAAGGAGTTAGGATTTCATTCTAAGGTAATGAATATCCACTAAAAGGCTTAAGCAGAGGCATCACATCAAACAGTTTACATTTTTAAATGCAGTTTTAAAAATTCTGTGCTCTGTGAAGAATGGGGACAAGAGAGGAAGTAAAGAGATCAATTAGGAGGTCAAAATCCTAGGTCAGCAAAGACATGATGGTGGTCTGGACTGAAGGGTGGCAGGAGACACGTGGCAAAAAAGGACATAAATGTGAAGCAGGTGGTAGGTAAACTAGCAGGACTGATGGAATATGGCATGTGGAGAGTGAGAAAAAGGAGAACTCAGGGATAATCCCCCATGCTTTGGGACTTGCAAACTTTCAGGCAATGGTGCCATATACTGAGATGAGGAAGATTTAGGAAGAAACAGATGTGGGGAGAGAAATCCAGAGTTGGGTTTTTCATATGTTTAGGACATCCAGATGAAAATGCAAGGAGGAAGGCAGAATCTCAAGACCAGAGCTCAAAAGAGAAAGCTGGATATCACTGCTCTAGATGGCATTTAAAGTGTGGCAAAAGGTGAGGCCACTTGGCAATGCTGTCCAGAGAAGACAACTGGGGCCGAGACTTGAGACATCCGATATTTAACCACTCACCTCTGTGAAGGAGGAATAAACAGAAATAACATCTTCCTCTATAAACAGAATAAACCTCTTCCACTATAAAGGAGAAATAAACAGAAAAGGAGACAAAGGAAGAAAGAGCCCAGATGGAGAAAGCCAGGAGGGTGGAGTGATGGGCCTGGAGGAAGTGTCTCCCAAAAGGAGGGAGTACGGAACACTGCCGAGAACTGAGAAAGTGACACGATGTCCACAGCACTGGGCAACACAGAAGTGACTGCACAAGCTGGTGAGTGGAGTGGTGGGGATGGATGCCAGACAGAGTGGGCAGGAGAGAGACCCAGAGGTAAAAAGTGGAAGCAGTGTATATATAAGACTCTTCTGAGTTGCTTGGCTATGAAATGGAGCAGAAGTGGAGAGTCGACCAAAAGAGAAAGTACGGCTACAGGCAGCTTCTCGAAGATGGCAGAAAAGAGATCACATCCCTACCCTGCTGGGGTGAAGCCAGGTGAGACCCCCAAGAAGGTGAGAGCTGGGGTCGACTGCACGTGCAGGACAGGCTCTGGGCATCTCCACAGGGTGGCACGGTGACTGGAGCGCTGTGGCAGGCGGACCTGCAGAGCTGGGGTGGGAAGACAAAGCGCCTGTCTGATGCCTGCTGCCTCTGCAATAAAGGCTGAGGTGAGAGGCTAGATTCAGAGGGAGGGTGTGGGGATGAGGCAGGGGACCTCAAGCCAGAGAAAGTATGAAATGGGAGCCTTGGGAGTAGAAAGAAAGTCTACTAGAGAAACATCATATGATAAAAAAAATCTTAAAAGGCCACTGAATTGAACTATGATTTTCAGTTAGGAAAGCTCCCAGCCCAGGGGAATGCAGTAGTGAGTGCAGCAGAGGATCAATTAGGAGAGTGGCACAGAAAGCTTCACTCCTGTTCTCCAGGTACAGAGGGAAAGAAAGAGCAAAGCTGCACATTTCACAGGAAGCGCAGGCCTTCTGCAATGGCGAGCATCTCTAAGGAGGTGTGGGTGCGTATGTTGAGAGAGTTCAACTGCAATTACCCCATGGACTGACTTACATGCAATTTCTGGGATGCTACATCTCCATTTCTGAAGGGTCCGTAATTGGCACTGATTCTTAACTTGAACATAAAGTTTTCCAGTCGCTAAAGCCTCTCTGTCAAGTACTTAATGACCTGTAAAATACTTAAATAAGCCAAAAGAGCTCTACATTTCAGGATGGAGGTGGTGAATTGTTCGGTAAAGTGAATCTTTTTGTAATACAAACGGCCTTCAACAACTGGGTTTTCCAAAAGAGAGGCCCAGCTGCATTCCTGGCACTCTGTGGCCAGAGCATGCACAGGTGGTTTGTACTGACGTCTTTTATTTCCTACAACACTGACGCACATCTGCTCAAATTAATTACTCTTCCAAGATCTCTCCCCTGACTCATATGGAGAGAACAAGAGCTCCTGTGCCGAAGCAAACACAGCAGATGAGGCGGTGCATGAGGAGGCGTGGCGCAGGCATCGTGCCATCTTTCCAGAAGAGGTCAGGATAGAAAGTAGCTGGGCACACTACAAACACAGGCGCCAACAAACCCTTCTAACACACTTTAAAGTTAAGCATCTGACACGACTTGCACTATTGCCACAGTGGGAAGACATAAAGAGGAAGAGCAACCACGAGAAGGAGTGGTATAGAGAACAAGTCCTAGAGTGGTACCCTACTGAGGCTCTGGCTGTCCTGCCAATCAGTGGCATCAATACCAGATCCATCTGCTGGTACTAAAGCTGGGAGGGCTTAGGAGGAGCCATTGGAGGGCACCACCCTGAAAGATGACATGCCCACAGGCAAGCAGGAGGGGTACAAAAGAAAGAATACAAATGCAGGCACCACAGTCCTCTTCTTCCAAAGGTGGCCAGACCACCAGTATGGTGACTTGCTTCAGTTTAAACCTCCAGTCTGTGAAGGAAGCAAGGGAAGGAGCCACTTCTTATGATTTAACCACTGAACATGCCACCTCTGGGTAATAACTACCACCATTTGTGAATGTCTTGGGCCTCATGTCAGAGTCATCCGAAAGAAACCCAGGGAAGAAGGAGAGGAGAGTCAAAGATTACTAAGCCAAGTCCCCTAAACTCTCAATAAATATGCCTGTAAGACAGAAAGAGCAATTCCCAGCTCAGGAGCTGCTGAGAGAATCAGCAATGTGTGTAAGACCCTTAGTTTGGTACCGGGCATATACTAAGCGTTGTGCAAATGAATGGGCTTTTTCAGGTAACTGGATCATGAGGATGCTAAATTCATCTGTGGATTAATCCTCAGATGAGATCATAGTTTGATGGTGTTATTGGGAGGTAATGGAAACAGGAGGGACGGCTTAGTTGAAGGGAGTCCCCATTGAGGTGTCATCTTAAGGACAATATCTGGTTCCTGGGCTCTGGCTCTCTTTCTCTCTCTTTCTCTCTCTCTCTCTTTGTGTTTCTCTCTCTCCCCCCTCTTTCTCCCTCCCTCCTTCTCTGCTTTGGGGCTGCCATGAGCTAAGTAGCTTTCCTCTACCATTCTCTTCTGCCATCTTTCTGACTCACCACAGCCCTAAAGCAATGGAACTAGTCAGCCATGGACCGAAGCCACTGAACACATGAGCCAATATAAATCCTCTCTCCTTTAAGTCGTTTTTCTCAGGTATTTGGTCACAGCAATGAAAAGCTGACTAACATGGGGTTGAAGCACTGAAGAGAAAAAAAGCGCCAAGAAAACTAATTCTTTGTGATATTATGAAATAAATCTATTTGGTCTTCATCTCCATTTCCTGGCTTACAACTCCTAAAACAACAGACTCCCAAAGTGCTAAGTGTCACTGTATGACAATGAATGAACTGAAGGCTGGCAGCCCTAGGTAGCTTCAGGATGGGTGCTGGTGAGTAGAAAAACCTCAGCACAATTAGAGGGTTGGGACTTCCAGCTCCACCCTCAACTTTAGGGATGGGAAACAGGCCAAAAAGCTGATCTCAGTGGGCAATGGTTTAATCAATCAATTATGCCTGTGTGATAAAGTGTCCATCAAACCAAAAAAGGAAAGGAGTTAAAAGGCTTTAGGACAGTTGATCCCAGGGGACCTGTAGGATGTGATCAAGAACACATCCATGTGCCAGGAGGGAAAGCACCCCAACTCTATGAGGACAGAAGTTCCTATACTTGGGGCCATCTGAGACCTCATCCTAGGTGTCTAATCTGGCTATTTACTTGGAAACAACCTAAATGCCCAACAACTGATGAATGGCTAAAAAAGATGTGGTTTTTCTACACAATGGAGTACTACACCGCTATAAAAAAGGATAAACTAGAGTCATTTGTATATAAATGGATGTTCCTGGAGAACATACTATTAAGTGAAATAAATCAGACACTTATTAGTACACATCGAATTGTTTCTCTGATATG
>PVJO010008189.1:0-76860 GCA_004026905.1 Hystrix cristata | reverse complement strand
AGGAAAAGAGGAGGGGAAGGAAGGGAGAGAGTACAGCCGGGGAGGGGGTGGCGCGGGGAGAGCTGCGGGCGGGGACGGCGGCGCTGGGCTCCCGGAGGGGGAGGGGAGCGCAGCCGGGGACCGCCCACTGGGCGCAGGGTGGGGGGCGGTGGCGAGCCCGACCCTGAGGGGCGGGGCAGGGGGAGGAGCTCCGGGAGCTCCGGGCGGCCGCTGGATTCGGTGCGGAGAGGGCGGAAGGCAGAGGGTGAGGGAGCGGGGAGGGGCAGAGGGAAGCCAGCCTGGGAGAGGGGGAGGGGAGCCTGCTGGGGGAAGGGCGGGGAGCCTACGGGAGGCGAACTGGGGAAGGGGACAGGAGACGGCGGTGTCCGGGCATGGCGGGTGTCTCAGCCCGGGAAGCTTCGTGGGGAGGGGATGGTTTTGAGGTAGGGGGTTAGGGAGAGGAAGCTGGAGCCATTTCCCACTTTTAACAAGGACCTTTCTCGGAGAGGCACCCTCACTGGCCCTAAAGTGACATTAACCTTCGCCCTGGCTGGCTCCAGTTTCTCCAGCTCCTTCAGCGACAGCTGGAGGACCCAGGGGATGAAGTTTCCCACCCCCCACCTACCCTGCTGTCCCACCTTCCCTCTCCCCAGAGAATTACATGGTTCCTGCATTTCCCCAGGCGAGGACACTGGGGTGCCAGCTAGGGCTGACTCTGAGAGATCTGCCAGGTGCTTGAAGACATGGCTTCTTGGGGCCCTCACCTGTACCTGCGGATGTCACCTTGGCAGCTCCTGGGGAGCAGTCATAGGGCGAGGTTAGGCACAGCCAGGGTGCCGGCAAGAGCTGGCAGGAAGAACCTGAACAAGCCGTCTCCTCTCCTTAGGGTCTGTGGCCTGATCCCCAAGAGGGGCTACTGCCTGTTGTCATGAGAGAGACCCTGGAGGCCCTCAGCTCTCTGGGTGAGTTAGACTCTGGAGGAATGGAGGGGAGGGGTGCTGGAGACAGCAGAGCCGCCCTCTGGAGGCTGCACCCCAGTCCAGGGATCCTGACAAATGTAGGGCAGCATCTTTCCGGGTCCCCGGCTGTTGGAGTGCCTGGAACAGGAAAGTTGTGTCAGCCTGTGTACATGTGGGCTCTCACAGAGCACTGGGATTTAAGTGTATTCTTCTTACTCTGTTTCTTCTTCCTCCCATCTTTAACTCTGAGGTGCTGGAGTTGATATCAGCCAGTGGGGTCCCTGCTGGCAGCATGCTGTGTCCTTTCCAAGCAGGTCCCCACCTCTGATCACCAGTTCTGGGTGGGATGCTTTACTTGGACCCATCTTTCTCCTGTGACAGGATTCTCTGTGGGACAGCCAGAGATGGCCCCCCAAAGTGAGCCCAGGGACGGGTCTCATAATGCCCAGGGGCAGATGTCTTCCACCAGGGAAGAGGGAGCATTGAGCACACGCTCAGGTAAGTCGGTGGAGACTGTGCAGGTAGCGCAGAGAGTAACCCTTTCTGGCTTCCTACTTCTCTTCCACCAAGTAGTTATTGAGTACCTACTATGTGCTAGGTGCTAGACATTTGACTACCTTCAAGGAGCTTAATCCTAGATGGTGCAGAGTCAACAACCAACAGTAAATGTGAAAACAAGAAAAGTTATCAACTATGTCAGGAGGTGATCTGTGCTGTGGGGAAGGAGACAGAGCACAGTGAGAGGTTTCAGGTTGGGTGGAGACATTGTAGAATTCAGTAGGGTGGTGAGAGTAGGCTGCATCAGGAAGATTTGGAAGAAGTGAGAGAGGAAGCTAAGGGGACTTCTGGAGAAGAGCTTCCAGAGGGGGGCAGCTAGGACTGGGTGCTCCTGGGAAGCACAGGTCACTACCTGACATAGCGTATTCCAGAAGCACCTCTCTGTTGTGGCTCCTGCATCCCAAACACCCTCAGCAGCTGCCCTGTAGGTATGACGTGGGGTGGAGTCCTATGGGTGGGCTACGAGTGGTGTTTCAGTGCCCCTGCTTCCTAGTACCAGTGGGGACCTTCGTCTGTCTATGATGCTTCCAGAGCCCTTGAGGTCCCCTCTTCCCTCCCAGGACACGAGGTCCCTGGCCCAGAGGAAGGTGCCCAGACTGAACAAGCCGAGGCTCCCTGCAGAGGTGGCCAGATGTGCACCCCACAGAAGGCCGAGCCCGTGGGCTCCTGCACCGGTGAGTCTTCCTGTTGCTGCATCTGTCGTGGGGTTAGGCAAGGGGAAGGGGCCCAGCAGGCCCCACAGCTGCTGTCCGATGAGGCAGGTCCGCCCCCATCCCCCAAAGACAACCCGTCCAGCCTTTCCAGCCAGCAGGAGTTCAAACCCTGGCTCCTTTCTTCTGTACCCAAAGTAAGTTCCCACCTGTAGGCCGCAGGAGGAGAGCCGGTCCCCAAAGAGAAACACACTTTGCCTCATACCCCGCTCTAGAAGCCCTGACTTCCCTCCTCATGCCCCCCAGCCTGAACACATGGTGTTGGTCACCTGAATCACAATGGCCACAAAGATAAAGGATGTCGATCAACCTTTTCACTGTCTCTTCCTGTCCTGCAAATCTCTACTGATCCCACTGGTACCATGTAGTCAATCCATCTCTTCTGTACCCAGGGCCTGAACCCCACAGTCCCACCCTTACTTCTCACAACCACCATCCACATCACCTCTTGCCTGAGTGACATCACTCCTCCAACACAATATTTTTTAGTGTCTACTTATGTACAAACTATGTTAAGCACCAGATTGCCCTAGACCTAGTTTGAACACTTGTCCCACATTTATATCTGAGGAGGGTCTGATTGGCTGCCTCCCCGCCAGGAACTCCAGTTTGTCTCCCTGTGTACCAGGATAATGGTAATGTCATGGTTGTTGTGAAGGTTTGTGACAGTGTATGGACAGGGCCCTCGGTAGTGACAATCCTCATTTTCATTGTTTATTGGACACAAAAAGACACATTTGTTATTAGACACAAAATCAGAACACAAACATCTACCCACTGAAGCTAAAAGCTAGTTGGGATGACGTGAATATGAACCAGGACTAAGAATGAAAACTACTTGAAATAAATAGGTGTGAAAGTGTCCACAGAAAGTGAGTGCTACAGGGTTTATAGTAAGAGATCCATGTGTATCGGATTGGTTAGAAACATCGCTTTGTTGGGGCTGGGGATTTAGCTCAGCGTTTAGTGCTTGCCTTGCAAGCACAAGGCCCTGAGTTCAATCCCCAGCACCAAAAAAAAAAAAAAAAAAAAAAGATCGCTTTGTACTTTGTTTTGAGAGAGGTGTAGACTGCAGCCCTGATGAGGGTTGGGCACAAGATGGAAGAACATTCTAGGCTAAGAAAGACTTTGAAGCAGAAAAAGTGATGAATACCTCATTAGGTTTGAAGGAGCAGCATAGTGGAAAGGAAGAGTTCACATCTGGAAGAAGAAAGATAGGTTTGGGTGAGCCTCAGCTGCAGCTAGAACCTGCTTTATCCTGTGAGTAATGGGGAGCTTCGGATGGTTCTTGAGTAGAAGAGAGGCACAATGAAAGTGACATCACACTGTGACAAACACTTATTTGGAACCAGTGGATTGATAGAAGAAACTGAGAGCAGATGAAGTTGTAGCAATCTGTGTGTAATATAATCAAGGTGATAGACTTTTAGGGCCAGACAGGAACTCCTGGTTCCATGTTCATCTGGTTCACCGTTTCTCAAATAAAATTTACTGTAGGAGGTCTAAAGAAAGTGAACAGAGCCTGGTGTGGTGGTGCATACCTGTAATCCCAGCACTCTGGGAGGCTGAGGCAGGAAGATGGCAAATTCAAGATCAGCCTGGGCAATTTAGTGAGATCCTGCTTCAACAAAGGAAAAAAAAGGGGGGGGTGTAGCTCAGTGGTAACGTGTTTCCCCAGTGTGCACAAGGCCTTAGGTTTAACCCTCAGTACAAACAATAAAAAAGAACGCACCAGGGTCATGGCCCTGCCCCTATAATAGATGCCTTTGGTGGAAGCTTCCCAGGATATGCAACACAGAAATGCCCCGGTACTCTGGCCACAGAGTAGGCAGAGACTAGCAAAAGCAGCAAAGAGGTGTGTGTCTAAGGTCCCTCCGGGGGAAGGAGGCTGCGGTTTTAAGGCGAAGGTCAACCAAGGGCAGGGATAGACCTCCCAGGTGAACCTGAGGACAGAAGGGGGAAGTGTGGCCCACAGGGGATGCAGAGAAAGGCTTCAAGGAGAAAGGCCCTGGGGGATCCAAGCAAGCCTTGGATTTGGATTTACCCAGCACCCTTTGAGTGAGGGTGGGGCCGGAAGTCGGGCTGCAGGGCTCCCGGAACGGTGGCCTTGTTGGCCAAAAGTCATGGCTTTGTGTGGGCTTAATAGTCAATTCTTGTTTTGACTGTTCAGGTGACGAATGGATGATTCGGAAGGTGAAGGTGGAGGATGAGGATCAGGAGGCAGGAGAGGAGGTCGATTGGCCCCAGCATCTATCGTTACTTCCTAGCCCCTTTCCCGCGCCCAACCTGGGGCATCTGGCTGCCACTTACAAACTGGAGCCCGGGGCCCCGGCGGCATTAGGCGGGCTGGCGCTGCCCGGTTGGGTCCTGGAGAAGCCCTACGGCTGCGGGGAGTGCGAGCGGCGCTTCCGGGACCAGCTGACCCTGCGGCTGCACCAGAGGCTGCACCGCGGCGAGGGCCCGTGTGCCTGCCCCGACTGCGGCCGCAGCTTCACGCAGCGCGCCCACATGCTCCTGCACCAGCGCAGCCACCGCGGCGAGAGGCCCTTCCCGTGCTCCGAGTGCGACAAGCGCTTCAGCAAGAAGGCGCACCTGACGCGCCACCTGCGCACGCACACGGGCGAGCGACCCTACCCGTGCGCGGAGTGCGGCAAGCGCTTCAGCCAGAAGATCCACCTGGGCTCGCACCAGAAGACCCACACCGGCGAGCGCCCCTTCCCCTGTGCTGAGTGTGAGAAGCGCTTTCGCAAGAAGACACACTTGATCCGGCACCAGCGGATCCACACCGGTGAGAGGCCCTATCAGTGTGCGCAGTGCGCACGCAGCTTCACGCACAAGCAGCACTTGGTGAGGCACCAAAGGGTGCACGATGTCGCCGGCCGGGCCCGGCCCTCCCCCGAAGCACCCACCTCGCCGCATTCCCCCTCTGCGCCCCCTACGCCGTCCCCTCCAGGCCCCAAGCCGTTCGCCTGCTCGGACTGCGGTTTGAGCTTCGGCTGGAAAAAGAACCTTGCCACGCACCAGCGTCTGCACCGCAGCGAGGATCGCCCCTTTGGGTGCGACGAGTGTGCCCTGGGTGCCACCACGGACCCCGCTACCACCGAGCCGTTGCCCTGTGCGCCTAGTGGCCCAGGCTGCAGCCCAGGTCCTGGCCCCGAGGCGCCCCCGCGCAGCGCCCCTGGAGAGCGCTCCTTCTTCTGCCCGGATTGCGGGCGCGGCTTCGCCCACGGGCAGCACCTGGCGCGGCATCGGCGCGTGCACACGGGTGAGCGGCCCTTTGCCTGCGCACAATGTGGCCGTCGCTTTGGCTCGCGGCCCAATCTCGTGGCCCACTCCAGGGCTCACAGTGGCGCCAGGCCTTTCGCCTGTGCCCAGTGCGGCCGCCGCTTCAGCCGCAAGTCGCACCTGGGCCGTCACCAGGCTGTGCACACGGGTAGTCGCCCACACTCGTGTGCTGTCTGCGCCCGCAGCTTCAGCTCCAAGACCAACCTGGTCCGCCACCAGGCCATCCACACGGGCTCTCGTCCCTTCTCCTGCTCGCAGTGCGGCAAGAGCTTCAGCCGCAAGACCCACCTGGTGCGGCACCAGCGCATCCATGGAGAAGCTGCCCTCCCAGCCTCCGACACAGACCTGGTGACCCCAGCCTGGCCCACTCCCGCCGAGGTGGCGCCAGCCCCGCTCTTCTTCTGAGCCTATTCTCACCCGGATCCTTCCTTTGCTCTCAGATTGGGGAGCCTCGTGCCCCGAGACCTCTGGACCATCAGCTGGACTCCTGTGGCCATTGTCCTTCCTCCTATCTGGCCAAAGTCCGAAAAGCATCCCCAGCTCTGACGCCCAAGAAGGAAGGAGGTGCAGAGAACCCTTATACATGCCCCACCCGGAAAGCAGACATTTGTGGGCCTGGACAGAACATGGCCAAGGCAACGGGCTGGGAACCCATAGTGGGAGGGAAAAAATGGTTATCTGTGTTCTCAGAGTGTCATTAAAGTTCAAATCCCAAGTCCTGGGGCTGTTAACTGATGGGGGGATTGACTCTTCAATCCTTGGTCCCACCTCCATCCACAGGAAGTGCCCCCCCCTTTCCTCTCTATCCCAGGCAAGTTAAAGTTAGCCGGCTACTGTTAATTGGTTGCTTCAAATCAAGATGCAAGATGCTTAATTGCCAAGCACTGCCCTGGTTCAGAAAACTGACTTGGAAGAGACATCAGTGTACATTCCCCTTATGCCAGGTGTTGGTGACTAGAGCCGCAGGGAAGGCAGAGAAAAGACCTGCCACTCTTTGGCCATTCCCATGGAGATGGCATGCACCCTAGGCTCTGGAGCTCTGTGCTTCAGCCTGTTTGCAGCTTTCCCAGGGAGCTTGGATACCGAAGCCTTGCCTTGCACAGGTGGTGAGGGTGCCTGCAGTCACGTGTTGCCCCAGGCGCTCTCTTGACCAGGTTGCTTGGTCCAGAAGCCTCTGCAACTGCGCTTGCCCAGTCCAGTGGACTGTGAGAGCTGGGGCTGGCTGGCAGGGTGATGGGGACTTCCTGGGTCTGGAGAGGGCAGCTTGTTGTAGGACTTGGAGCAACAGCCTGGGCTTTCTCACCAAAACAAGAGAATTGGTTTCAACAAGAGTCAAGGACCTTTCCAAATCTACATCATTAACACAAAAAATAACCCAAGGAAATGTTTATTGGGTGCCTCCTGTGTGCCACGCACTGTGCTGGACACAGGGACTAGAGGTGGCAAGGCTGTGGGGACCCCGCTCTTGTAGAGCTCACAGCACAAGAAGTGCTGGTACAGAGCACAAACAACAGGGGATCAGGAGTGCCGGAGAGAGGGCATCCCAATGTCTAGGAGAGATCGGGGGAAGTTGGTAGGATGGGGACACGTAGTGAAGCCTGGAAGCAGGAAGGGCATGGGACACACAAATGGGATGTGATAGGACAGGCATAAGCTAGAGGCAGGTGCAGATCCAAGAGGACAGTGAAATCTCATGCGTCTGGAGCCCCCAGTGAGGGATGAGAGGCCAGGGAAGTGGCAGAGAGCTTGAAAGGCCGTTATTAGCGCACAAGTTTGAACTGTATCCAAGGGAGTGCAGCCATGGCAAGGTTTAGTCAGGGCAGGAAGCTGGCTACTTTATATCCATGAATTTTAGAAAGATATGTGGCTGGACAGGATGAGACTGGGAGTTTGCACATAGTCACTGATGTGCCAGGTGGCAGTGACCATGGGCTAGCTGTGCTGGAGGAGGTGGAGAGGTGGTGAATTCAGGGTACGCTTACTAGGCAGGTGGGCTTGTCAAGAGGGAGTGGGGGAATCGGTGGAGTCCTCTGGATCTCTGCTTCAGGGGTTAGAAGCCGGCCTTCCCTTAAGAAGGTTTCATGGGGGAGGATCAGTTTTGTGCTTGGGGAGCAGTCTTGGCACTGCCAAGTTGGTGTCCAGCATGGGACCTGTCAGAAGTGGGGTGCGCAGGACAGCATGCAGGGAAGGGCTGGGCAGGAGAAGGCAGGTCTGAGAGCCATGGAGACACTGACAAGCCTCTTCAGTAGATTGGGAGAATGGGGGTGAGGGGCACCAGGGAATGGAAAGGAAGATTCCAAGGAGAGGCAGTCAGGGAGCCAAGGTAAGAATAGAGCTTGAAGATGGAGGGAGCAGTTGAGGGCTGCTTAGGATGCCTGAGTCCCCTACAGTGAGCAGTCATTCATAGTGACAGCGGCGTCCGGGCATTAGAGTAGATTCAGACTGCAGTGGTGAATTCCCAAAGCAAAGTCCCACTGCAGATAAAGAATATGAGACTGGACACAGCTGAGGGATGACACTGCATAGGAAGACTCTTTCCCTGTAGGGCCAGGGGGCCATAAGTGCAGGTCAGTTTTTGGGTTTGTTTTTTTTTTTTTTTTTCCTAATTTTGTGGCTAAGAATGAGTAGCAACTCCAGGTTAATGTTGATGTGACCATCAAACAGGAGCTGGTTTGTTTGCCCCTCCACCACTGCAGTATTTTAAATACCTTGAAATTTCACATAAAAATCTGCACTTCCAGCTCCTTTTGCAAAAAATGGGAAGGTTTGGCAATTAGTGTCTGGTCTGTTTGGACCAAGGATTCTGAGTTCTCACCCTGCCCATTGTCTTCAGCCCAGCTCAGCGTCTCTGTCTGAAGTCGCCTACCTGGTGTCTGATCTCAGGATTCCTGCTCAAAAGTAATCTTGCAGACTTTTAAATTCAAACACATGAAAACCATGTTTATGTTGATTATAACAATGCTTTCCCGTCTCTAAACATTCTGGAATCCTTGTGTCAGAACAGCTTTTAGATCATGCAGCATATTTGGTGAGACCTAACGTGTGCCAGACGTTTCCAGGACTTCACATTCTCTGAGGTTCTCTACCAGGCTTGGCATCGTCCTTTGAGTTTGTTTGCAAAGAGTGGAGTCATTTGCAGTCAAGCTTGGTGGTGATCAAAACCGAAAATGTGTGCTCAAAAGATGCAACGTGGCTGTAGGGGCTTCCAAAGGCTGTTCCAAGGGGGAGTTCCAGATTCAGTAGCAGGGGTCTCCTGAAATCAGTATTTGCCTCCATGCCGTGCTGAGTGTGGCTATCTTGGCAGCACATCAAACTTTTTATGTTAGAACCACATCCTAGTGAGTAACAAAACGTAGAGGTAAAGCACACATTTGCTATTTCTATATGCAGAAATCTTTTATTAATTAGCTAAAGTTTATTTACTCTTCTCCAATCTTCTTCCAAAAACAAAACGTTTTACTGTAGCTCATGCGTATAGATAGAGTAGCCAAGTCTATGCTAGGCCCACTGTGCAACAGGGCGGAGATGTTTGGGCCAAGTCTATGCTAGGTCCACTGTGCAACAGGGCGGAGATGTTTAGAAGGTGCCACTTGTCATAAGGGACTTACGAGATGTTAATGTCCATGCAGCAGAGAATGTAAGTGCCGTGTGGCACTCAGAGGACTCTAAAGACTTGAGAGTACCAAGAACACTTTGGGGAGGGGTGGTGCTGGCCGAGTCTGGATTTATGAAGGGCAGAGGGAGAGGGGGAGAGAGGAGGCCGCAGCCCAGCCTTAAACCCCACACATTGCTGTGCGATTCCCTGTCCCCTCGAGTCATGTGTCACCCAGTCAGTGGCTCCTCCTGCTTTCCTGATCTCCACGGGACCTTTGCTTTCCAATCTTTTCTGAATTTTTTTTGGCAGAATATATACATAGCATGAAAATTTACCATTTTAACTATTTTAAGCATGCAATCCAGTAATCTTAAGTATATTCACAACATTGTGAAACCATCATCCATATTTATTTGCACAAAATGTCATCCCAAATGGCAACCCTGTTCCCAGTCTTTTTATGTGATGGCACATTTAGATAAGGATAATGTTAGGTAGAGTCACTGAGGAGGCAGTCCAAGGCCTGCGGTGACAGCGTGGGGCTGCTGTGGACCCGGCCTGGTGATCCTGAGAGCGGAGAGGGCAACATGCACACATCTTTTTTTTTTTTTTTGAGACAGGGTCTCGCTATGTAATTTAGGCTGGCCTTGAACTCATTATGTCACCCCTGCTGGCCTTGAACTCACAGCAATCCTCCTGCCTCAGCCTCCCAAATGCTGGGATCGCAGGCATGCACTGCCATGCCCAGTGACATGCACATACCTGCTGCTTGCAACAGGTTAGAAAACTCTGTCCCATCCCTTCTACACAAGGGTGAGAGGGGCTGCATTCACACATCACCAAATGACAGCCATCCAGCAAATCTCCCTAGAATACAGTAGTCACCAGAATAGGAAGCATCCTGGCAGTCAGACTCCAAGAGCCATCAGCATAGTAATGCTCAAAGCTTTCTTCATGGCTTATTTTTATTAGTGTCCTCAATTCTCTGTATTCCACTGTCTTAGTCCATTTCCTGTTGCTATAACAATATCTAGGCATAGGTAATACCGAGGCTTTTTAATTTTTTTTCTTTTTTTTTTGGTGCTGGGGATCGAACTCAGGACCTTCTGCTTGCAAGGCAAGCACTGTAACCACTGAGCTAAATCCCCAGCCCCAGGCTTTTTAAGTTTGAAACAGGGTCTTGATATGTAGTTCAGGCTGGCCTTGAATTCATAGAGGTCCTTCTGCCTCAGCCTTCCAAATCCAAGGATTATAGGTGTGCACCACCACACCCAGCATAAAGAAGTTTATTTTGGCTCATGGCTCTAGATTTCTAGGAAGTCCGTGATTGGATGCTGCCTCTGGTGAGGTCCACACGCTGCTTCCTAAACCTACCAGAAGTCAGAGGGGCAAGTGGGCATGTGCGAAGACACAAAGGGTAACATTCCCCTGGAGTGACCTTCGAGGTGGAGAACTCACTACT
Source organism: Hystrix cristata (assembly GCA_004026905.1). Classification (NCBI taxonomy): domain Eukaryota; kingdom Metazoa; phylum Chordata; class Mammalia; order Rodentia; family Hystricidae; genus Hystrix; species Hystrix cristata. The sequence continues at coordinate 66,312 of PVJO010008189.1, read as the reverse complement.
GAGAGCATCGCTCCAGTCCAGGATAAATGCTCACGGGGCCTGGTGCTCAGAGGCTAGAGCAGAGCCCCAGGTAACAGAGAGGACAATGTCTCTTTCCTGCTTTGGACTTTGAGTCCATCCCCACGGTTTATCTGGCTCCTTAGCACAGGAGCCCCAGGTGACAGACAGCAATGTGTCCACAGGCCCCACCCCAAGCTGCTGCCGCCTTCCCAGCTCCAGGAGGGACGCGGCAGTGGGTGATCCAGTATGCCGTGTCATAATCCATGTGGTGCTTTGTACTGGGGGCTGTTCAGATGCCCAGAACAGTTTCTCATTCTCATTTAGGTGCCACCAGGCTTGGGGACCTAATCAGTAATACAGAGTGTTTGAGAAGGGTAGAGTCAGAGCGTGAAATGAGCAGGTTTCAGTAGTACATACTCCAGGCTTTGGCGAAATTTGCTATTCTGTGATTCCTAGGACATACGAATCTTGCAGGGAACCTGGCCTCCTGCACCTCCTCTCTCCCTATCTGCAGGGTTGGATGTCAAAAGCTGCTGGTCAGAGCAACCTGTAGGAGATGCCTGCCAAACTCAAGTCAGAAAGATTCCAGCCAGGTCTTGGTTCGACTGTCTCAGGCAGGCAAAGAGGCTGGCATTTTAATCCATCGCTCATGAAGATTGGCTGAGTTTTCAGACCTACCGGGCCTTGTGCAGACAGGGTAGGAAATAGAGCGGAAGCTCTTGCCTCTGTGGAGTTGATCGTTGAGATGGAAGACAAGCAATGTCTCATGGAAGGGCTCTGAATGCTGGGTGCTCTGGGAGACAAGAGAAGAGCGGGCCATGGTCGTGAGCTGGGAGAGAAGGCAGGAGTCCACATGCCTGGACCAGCACACGTGGTTGCGTGGGCCCAAGTATTGCATCAGGGTGTAAGGGCAGATGTGGGCTGGAGAAGTCAGAGGTGGTTTCTGAAGGGAGGAGGGTCCTAGGTGGGTCTTCAAGGGTGCTACAATAGGAACAGGCAAGTAGGAGAGACTCAGGAGAAACTCAAGACCACCATGCGATAGGCCCAGGGCCCAGGAAGCTAGCTATTTGGAACTCTATACTATGGATGAGAAGGCGTTATCTGGCTCTGTGTCAGCATGGAGTAAACTCTCCTCTGCTGGGATTGTCAGCTTGGTCATTCTAGCTACCTCATATAAATAGAATCATGTAATATTTGTCTGACTTGTTTTATTTAGTATGAAGTATTCACGATCCACCCACATTGTGGCGTGTGTCAGAGTTTCCTTCCTTGATTGATTGATTTTTTAGTGCTGGGATTAAACCCAATTTCTTTCCTTTCTAAGGCCAAATAATACTGCTTGGTATATCTATAATACTTTTTGTTTACTCACTCATCTGTTGGTGGACATTTAACTTGGGCTACATCCATTTAATAACTATTGTGAATAGTGCTGCTAACAACAGGTTCTACATATACCTGAGACCCTGCTTTCAGCTCTTTTGAGTGTATGTCCAGAAACAGAATTACCAGATCACATGGTAATTCCATTTTTAATTTTTCGAGATGCCACCATACTCTTTTCCACAGTGGCAATACCATTTGACATTCTCATCAGTGATGCTAAAGAGTTCAAATTGTGGTCATTCCCCCATATCTATGGCTTCACTTTCTTTGATTTCATTACTGGAAATTTCAGTAATCTGTGGTCAGCTACAGTCTGAAATATTACATTTTAAAAATCCCAGAAATAAACAAGGAATGATTTTTAAATTGTATACTGTTCTTTGTACATGATGAAACTTCATACCATCTAGTCCTGTCCTGCTCATAACATGAATCATCCCTTTGTTCAGAGTATCCACCAGCTATATTCTACCTGCCCATTAGTCACTTCGTACTCATCTCAGTTATCAAATCAACTGCTGTAGTATTGCTGTGCTTGTGTTCAAGTCAAGATATTTTAAGAGAAAGAGACCTCATTTATATATTACCTTTATTACAGTGTATTATTATAATTTTTCTCTTTTATTACTCGTTAATGTCTTCTTGTGCCTAATTTATAAATTAAACTTTATCATAGTTATGTATGTTTAGGAAAAAACAGTATATATAAGATTCGGTTGTACTCATGTTTCCAGTGCCCACTCGGAGCCATAGGACATATGCCTGTGGACAGGGCCACCACTGAGCCCCACAGCCTTGCCAACGCTTGTTTTCTGTTGGAGTTTGTGTTTCTATTTGTATTGTTTTGTTTGCAGTGCTGGAATTGAGCCAGGATCTCCTTGTGTGCCAGGCGAGTGCTGTACCACTGAGCTATAACCCAGGACTTGTTTTCTGATCTTGATAGTGGTCTGTTGTCTTTGTCACTTTCCTTGTCACCAAAACATGATACCTGACACCCACAATTTGAAGGAGGAGAAGGTCAGTTTGGGTCAGTTTGTAGAGGTTTCAGTCCACAGTCTGCTGGCACGGAACAGGGCGTGGCGGAGGAGACTTGCTCCTGGTCTGGTGCATGAGAAGCAGAGAGAGTGAAGGGAGGAGCTAGGAAGGGAGAGAAACACTTCCAGGCCACACCCACACTGATCCACCTCTTCCTACCAGGCCCAACCTCCTAACAGCAAGTCAGCTGTCAGCCCCTATCATCCAACCACTTTCCAAAAGCCTCACCTTTGAGTGCATGAGTCTTTGGGGGACATCCAGATATAAACCAAACACCATCCCAATGCTTGTGAGATGGTATCTCCTGGTGGTTTTGACTGACATTTCCCTAGGGCCTGGACTTTTCAACATCAGATTCTATAGTCCCCTTGAAGAGAAGACCCTCATGTTCCTGGTCTGCAGGGCACTCATAGACTCGTGGGTGGATCTAGCCAGGTAATGTGTAAGAGAAGTGTGTACAAAGGGCCATGAGACAAAAAATAAGAAGCAATGATATGCCTGGAGAACCAGCAGGAGCCTCTAAACAGGTGAATAAACTTGCCAGGACTGAAAACCTTTGGGACAAGGTCCCTGGCCAGCAAGACAACCTGGTTCTCTTCACCCACAACATCCCTGGGGCTCCTCCCCCCGGTGCCCAAAATAATAACCCACATTCAATTGTGGAGACCTCCCAAGGCTTGGGGATGGAGTCTAAGTTGAGATGTGGATGTCAACCACAATCTTGGGCATTTGCGAAGTACCAGGTAGGGTGATGCTTAGTTTTCATGGGCAGTGTTGATAAAGGCACCGGGAAAGGTGACTGGGGTCCAAGCAGGCAGGTGATGTATGGGAGACCATGTGGTACAGACAGGCCAGGCTCCAAGAGGACACAGGGGCAGAGGAGGAACGTGTTCCTGGAACAGGTAGTGGGAACCCAGGAAAAACTCTATGCATTGCGCAGACAGGTGCCACCTCCTCCCAGCACTGGCACCTGAGAATGGCCTGGATATCATCTTGTCCCCTGGTATCATCTGCCTGCCTCCTGCTGCACACAACAGAGGGTGCTGTGCCTCATGATTGTCTCCAAAGGCTCCATCTTCATGTCTTGATGTCAAGCGGTGTTATGGTTTTTTTCTAGATGTCCCTCAAACCTCATGCAGTCACAGGTAGGGCTTTCCAGAGGCGGCTGGATCTAGAGAGCATGATTACTAAATTCACTGATTGGTTTGGCATAGTTCTGCTGGGATCAAGGATGTGACACTAAGATTAGGGGAACTAGGATTAAGGGTGGGAGCGCTACCGACCCTAAAGTGGGTACCCCGGATAGGAGCTAAGGGATGGAAAGTGGCTTGTCACCAGCTTGCTTCTTTGCTACCTTCTACCCATCATGAACTGCTTCTCCTCTGTGATGCTCCTCTGCCTTGCCATGCTGCCACGGATCCAGCCAATTATGGACTGAAACCTGTACGAACTGTGAGCCAAATAAATCTTTCTTCCCCTAATTTTGGAGGTCAAGCATTTTGTCTCAGCAATGAGAAAAGTAACTAAAACAGGCAAGTGGTTAGACATTAGCAGGACTGAGGGACAAAGTGGGAATCCAAAACAGCATGTGGTGTCAATTCTAGTTAAGTACTGAAACAAAGACCTCAGTGTATAATCATTTATTAGGCCTCAGACCCAAAGACACAGGGCCTCTATTTCTAGAATAAGGCACACAACATTCCTGGTTGCCATGGCCTACAGCCCGATGATATCAGAAAAGGAAACTTTCTTTAAAGACCCTCCCACCTTAGGCTGGGACCTGGTTTAGATTAAGAATTTATCTTTTGTAATTTTTTGGGTAAATTTCTTATGATTGAGGCCCCTGAGGGAACATTAGCTGTTTGAAAAAGACAAGAAGACATTTTGCATTTCCAAAGTAGCTTCTAAGAAAAATGTCCCACACCTGTAATCCCAGCACTCTGGAGACTGAGGAGGGAGGATCATGACAAGTTTGAGGTCAGCCTGGGGCTACATAGTGAGTTCAAGGCCATCCTGCACTACAAAGCAAGAGCCTGTCTCACAAAACAGAACAACAAAGAAAAAAGTCCATTAGCATCATAAACACCCTAATTCCCTGAACTCCAGGAGTAAAGCTTGTGGGCATAAAAAGATATATAGCCTTGTGCTGGGTGCAGATATCTTTGTGGCCCTGCTTGCTCACTTGCTGGAAGTTGCCACTCTCTATCTACTCTACAATAAATTCTACCTGTACTTCTGTTATCGGGTGGGTTCCGATATTCCAGGGTTCTTCCCCTCCTCAAGCAAAGAATTGAATGAGGGGGACAAAAAGTAGTTCTTGAGTTTTATTTAAAATTATAGAGAAAAGAAGAAAAGGAAAATTGAGCATAACAACAGAAACAGCAAAATGTGCACTGGGCCTAAAAGGCATGATAGCCTTGGGGCTGGGTAGGCAGATACCGTCTTCCACTTGGGAGAGAGCAGGGAGAGCTCCTTCCCTAGAGGCGCCCTAGGAAGAAAAAAGGGGCAGAGCTCGTGGCACCATGCATATTTATCTGGATTCTGTTCTCCTGAGAGTTTTCCTATCCTGTGAGAAGAGGGGCGATTGGAATTTCATGTCCCAGGCTGACATCAGGTCAAGGCCATTTCCCCCAAGGTCATGTTCATCCTCCCAGCCAGGTCAGGCCACACCCTATTCCTACATCACTTCTGCATGGTTGCCTATGTGTTTTGACTGAATTCTTTCATCAAATCCACAAAGAACCCAGGAGGCTCAGGAAGGTACATTTCTCAGGGCACCAGGTCCCAGCTTCTTGGTGACACTCAGCCCTCCTTAACTGTGTATGTCACAAGCTGGGTGGCCCAAAATAACAGACTGTCTCTTCTCATAGCATTAGAGGCCAGAAGCCTGAAGTCTGGGTGTTGGCTCTGGGGGGACCTGGTCACATCCTTCCCCCAGCCTGGCTGTCCCTTGTAGGAGCCTCCTTGATCTCTACCTCTGTCCTCATCGGACCTTCTCCTGTGCCTTCATGACATGCATGTCTGTGTCTCTTGTCCTCTTCTTATAAGGACATGGGTCATATTGGATCAGGGACCACCCTAATGACTTCATTTTGAGTATGTAGTCCCAAATAAGATCATGTTCATGGGTGAGGGTGGATTAGGATTTAATACATCTCTTTGGGAGACACAATTGGACCCATCATGGGGACCCCGAGTGAGACACTGTACCAAAGCTGGAGGAGGATGGACTGAAATAAAGACTCCTGGCCCCACCCTGGCCAGCAGGAGCAGGGCACCCCGGAGGGCAGGTTCTTCCGCTGCTGAAGAGCTCTGGTACCTCCACCATGATGTGCTAAAATCTTGGTTTGGGGGATGTGTCATATCATTCAGAAAAGCCAAAAGATAGAAGAAAAAAAATTTTTGCTTCATGTTACTTTATTCTATAAGCGATTTTTAAATTTACATTTGCTTCTGGAACACTGAAGTAGCCTAGATGTGAATAAACACCTGACTTTTTAGGAGACTGTGGGAGCAACTGAGAGCTGATCTTTTTTCTGTCAAGCCTGTTTTGTTCAGTGTTTCTGTAAACCGTGTGTGTGTGTGTGTGTGTGTGTGTGTGTGTGCATGTGCACACGCGCGCATGCAAAGAGACACAGAGGGAGGAGGGGAGCCAAGCACACAGGGCGATGTTGCCCCTGGGGGCAGGAGGGTCTGAAGAGAGCCAGGACGGGGTGGAGTTTAGACATTGGCGTAGGCTGCTTAGTGTCCAGAGGTACAGGAGGAGCCCGTGGAAGCCACTGGAACTGGTGAAGGTGCTCAGAGGACACCTGGCCTCACTACTGAAAGTCTTTTTCAGTGCCAGGGACCCAAGAACCTTTCCTGAAATGATGAATTCCCAGGGCCCCTCCCTCTGCTCCCTAAGAAAGGAACAAACCGCTCTCCATGCACTTATCAACCCTTGGGATGTCTGTAACCAGAGACAGGTCTTCTGTTTCACAGAGCTGAGCAACCATGATCCACAGGGCCCTAAAGGAGCAGCAGCCTGGGCTTTCGGGCAGGCTGGTGAGGTCTGGTAGAGTAAGAAGTGGCCTGGAGCAGGAAGAGGTGCCAGGGATCTTAAGCACCCACCGGGACAAGCTGGGCTCAGCAGTGTTGACAGAAGGCTGGAGGAGGCAGATTTATCCCTTTGCCCTGACAAAGGACACAGCCTGAGGCGGCGGATTAGATCAGCCCCGGGGCAGGGGACGCTTTGGTCAATGGAGGGGGCTGTGATTTATGTAACAGGCTTATGTAATGTCATTATATAACATCATTAGGGGCATCGCAAATTGGATTCTATTTCAGGCTCCGCAGAAGCTGGACGAGGCTTCCCTCCAACCCTGCAAGACAGCTCGCTTCTTTTTTGGGGTTTCTTCCCTCAAGGTTTCTTAGAGGGCATTTGGGAACCCTCATGTCAACCTGAGACATCGCTCCAGTGCCCCGAAGCATCAAAGAGATATTACTAGAAAGTACTCAAAGTGTGCTACAGGAGTCTTAATTAAAATCTGTCTTGGCTACAAATCATTCTTTTTTAAACAGAATGTAGAAAGGAAAGGCCACCAAATAAGTAGCACAATAGCAGGATGCTTTCATAGCCTCTCTGAGGCTATAAGGTAGTCATGATTATGTTTTTACTTTTCCAGACTTGGGTAATACTGTTTCAAAACCCAACTCCCTTGGAGCATGCTGCTCAAGTTCTATCTGAAACTGCCTTGAACATAAAAGGGCTGAGAGCCTCTGAGGACGGAGGGGCTTAAAAGCTGAGGCTGTGATAAAACCGGGCAGACACTGGTTTATGTCCCGTAGCCACCAGGTTCACTAACGTGTGATTACAGACAAGGCCTCTGAGCCCCTCGAAGCTGAGTCCCCTTACCTGCTGCTGTGGTAATTAACTCGGAGAGTGCATCGTACCTCGCCAAGCACAGAGGAAGGATGTAAGTAATGGGAGATATAGCGAGCAATTTTGTCTTTTATGTTTTGCCTTTCCACACTTCCTATAATGATGTGTTCCGTTTACTATCAGAACAAAGATATTTATATTAAAAGAAGATGCAGCTGGCATATGTAGGCATGTTCACTGTCTATTGCTGTGCAAAAATCTTGAGTTTAGTGCCTTAAAGTTTAGTGTCTGTGGGTTGGGGGTCCAGGCGTGGCTTTGGGGGGTTCTCTGCCATCAGGTGTCAGTCAAGCTGTGTTCTCATATGCAGGTGTGACTGGGGGACAATCTACCTTGCTCTCACTTGAGCTGGGAGAATTCATTTCCTGTGAGGGCATCATGGAGGAGCCCTGGCTTTTTAATGGCTCTGCCAAAGGCCACCCTCAGGCCATGGAGGTCACTGGGGTTCTCTGCCACATAGGTTTTGCAGTGTGGCGCTTACTTTGTCAGGCCCGCAGGAAGCCTCTGCTAGTCAGAGTCTTATATACTGGGCTTTAGACAAGACGACAGCAGTCACTTCCTGTCTTAGCTTTTCTAGAGTCAATGGTTTGTAAGAGAGCAAATTTAATACAGAACTTTTATAAGTTACAATATTCACCCACAAGCCAAATGTTGGAAGAATGCTAAATGTCTCTCTCGGCCCTGGAGACCCGAAAGATCCAATCAAGGGCTGGGAGCTCACCGCAATGTCCCGTGTACATTTGTGTCTGCAGATGTTGGCTGAAGATCTTTACTAGAACCAGGATACAATGCTCTCGGCCGAGATGATGACCAAAGCTCCCCTGAAGCAACAGCAGCCATCCTCGACAACAGCAAGGCCCCGAGCTCCTTCCTTGACGTGAACAGCCGAGTTCCTTTCAGGAGAAGCAGCCGCAGTGGAGCTTCTCCCCGGAAACAGCCCGCCAACTAGCTTCTGCTTCTGTTCTCTTTTCTGTTGCATCAGCAACAGTCCTCAGGTGGATCCTCTACGCCCAGAATCACACTAACAGTCCAGCCGGGCGTTCTGGCTCAAGTTGACCCCAATAAGTCCACCACACTTCCCATCACTTGTTATGTCTCATTGGTTAGAAGCCAAGTCACAGTCTCACTCACACTCGGGAGAGTGACTGATACGAGTGGTGAATATCAGGGGGTTGTGGGCTCCCTCAGAGTCTGTCCGCCATGGTAGTGGAACATGACTGGATTAACGCCAGAGTCCTGGACTCGTGCTTTCTAAATCGGAAGTGGAGACCCTCAGAGGCTGGGATACAGGGGTCCTGGGTAAAGGAGTGGATGTGTGCAGTGGACAGAGCTTGGACATGGAGTGCAGTGAGGGCCATCTGCCTGGGTACACTCCTGCCAGCACTTTTGGGTGCCTGAGAGTGTGCTAGAAAGGCCTGGGGGGTGGCCTGTGGGAGAAGACTCGGTATGACCAGAAGACCTGGGTGCCTGTGTGTGTGTGTGTGTGTGTGTGTGTGTGTGTGTCTGCGTGTCTGTGTGTGTGTATGTGACACGGAGTGGAATGAAGTGGAGAAGGCCAGGTCCACACAGCTAGCCTAATGTGGAGACAGTGGATGGATCAGAACCAGCCTTTTTGTCTTCAACACTCACACATGGTTGTCACTTTTCAGTGTTGCTGAGTAGAACAGAGTAAAAGCCTCTTCTATGAGCGTTCTAGAACATTCTCTGGAACAGAGCTCAGAGCCAAAGTGAGACGGCCCAAAGTAAGAACCGTAGTACCGAGAGAACAAAGAAATAAGACTAAAGAGCAGCTGGAAGGGTTTTGCAGAGAAAGTAGCCCATCAGAGATTCATGTCCAGTTTAGGGGCTGCTGCTCCCAAAAGCAGGCCATACAAGACGGGTTCCCATAATCTCCACCAGTCTAGACAGTGTTGACAACATAATCCTCACTAGGTCATCTCCGTTCACAGGAAGTAGTGATGTGAACACAGCCTCCTTCCCAAAGGAGACCAGTTTTAATTGAGTGTGTGAGATGTAATCGAGTTTGGGGAGTTTTAGCCAAGTAAGTAAGGCACCTCAAGGCCTCAGGCCGGAGGGAAAGTTGACTTCCTGGGAGGAAAGGCCATGGGGAGGGGTCGGTCCCATGGAATCCAGGGAATCCTGCTGGGCCACACGCTGTAGGGAGCCCGCTGGGAAGTTCCTCTTGGGAGTCAGCAGGAGGCTGGACGACACTGGATCAAAGGAGGTCTAACATACTGTACAAGTTGACAGTTGAGCTTAAGCATCACACAAGTCCTCAAAGCAGTCCTCTTCCTGGGGGCCCTGGAGATGCTGATCAACTCACCTTCATCAGAGGCCACAGGTTCTGGCCAATCCCATAGCTTCTCTCTGCCAGGGAGCATGCCTGCCCCAGGACCCAACAAGGCACCTTCAGATTTTTAGTAGGGGAAATAACTGTTTGCTAGGTGAGCTCACTCTTGTTATTTAGATTCATTCGATTTATTAAACATGTACTAGGCATTGCTATAGCAGCTGGAGAGCAGGATTGGACAAAGGGACCACAAATCCCTGTCCTCAGAGGTCTTACATTCTATAGGGAACACAAAGAATAAGCAAAACAAGTAAATAAAATAGTAGCTTGTTAGCTGATGCTATGGAGGAAAGTAAAGTGGAGTATAGAGATATGGAAGGAGGATTGTGGTTGTCACTGCAGTTTTAATAGGGTGGTCAGGGGATAAGGTGACATTTAAGTTCAATGGTGATGGAAGTTTTAAGGGCACTGATGAATAAAAATAGCAAAGGTTTCTATAGATGGGTTTCCCTATATTTTTCCCCTATATTTTATATAAGATTTTAAAATGTCCATTGTCCTTTGCAAAGAATAAGGCCATCAAGGAACGGCTAAAGGGGACCTCACAGAGATTACAGGTTGCTTAAGCACCTTCAAATCTTGATGCTGCTATTTGGACTCTGGAAGACTCATTAAGGCAAATATTTAAGGCAGTGAACTAGCAATAGCCCGAGACTTAGATCAGAGGATGCAGATAACAGATTCAGTCCCCTTAGAAGCAATGATATACCAGTTGAAGTTTGGACACCCACCACTCGATTTTGGTTTCTGAATCCTGTTCTTAGCAAAATGGAACAAATCACAAAGGAAATGGTTGCTTGTAAGTCTGGGGAACGAAGAAGTACAAGGGGGAACCTGAATTCTTTTTATGCTAGAGAGTGAGTTTTTGTTTTGTTTTTTTTTTTCTTTCAAAGAGTGGTAGGGCAGGGAACCAACTTGACAGCCAATGGGCCACGTTTTGGATAATTTGAGCATCAAAAAGAATAACAAGAGTATATAAGAACCCATGAGTTTGTGGGGATACTAATGGGGTGGGTGGTAGTTAGGAAAGCTCTTTACAGATGATGAAATCTAATAAATACACAGGGAATGCTGCAACTTTAAAATAGTATTCTGAACCACCAGTGTAACAACTCATTTAGGCAACAATTATCAATGCATAGTATGGTAATTGAGTGACTTCATTTATTTATCATCACCTATAATGGGACAAGTAGAGTAGTATCTCTCATATATAGACAGATATACATATAGATGTATTTCGTGTATTAGTCTATTAGTCATTTTTTCCATTGTTGGAATAAAATACCTGACATATACAACTTAAAGGAGGAAGGTTGTATTTTGGCTCATGGTTTCAGAGGTTTAAGCCTATGGTGGTTTGGATCCAAGGCAGAAACATCATAGCAGAAAGGCATGGTGGAGGAAAGCTGCTCAGCTCATGGCAGCCAGGAAACAGAGAGGGAAGAAAGAATCAGGAGGAGGAGGAACAGGGACAATATGTACTCTTCAAAGTCATGCCCCCAGTGACCTACTTCCTCCAACTGGGCTCCAATTGATAATGGTCTAGTCAGCTACAAACTCATCAATGGATTAATCACTAAATGGTCAGTACCCTCAATACATGGGTCTCCGGGGGATATTTCATACTTAAATCATAGCATTCCATCCCTGGCCCCCAAAATCTTATGCCCATCCTACAGTACAAAATGCATCTTGGCCATCTCTGAGGGCCCTCAAAGTCTCAATAGCTCCAACAGTGCTTAAAAATCCAAAACCAAAGTCTCTTCTGAGTCTCAAGACAAACTCAAAGCAAACTATGGCATGGTATTGGTGTCTGTTTTTAGCCATACTAACAGAATTGAGAGCAAAAAGCAGAGTTCCTTTAAAAATAAAACAAGTTACATATGCATCAGGTACAGTGGCACTGGGTAAACATTCTCATTCCAAAAGGGAGGAATAGGGGAAAAGTAAGAAATCAGACCAAAGCAAGATTAAAATCCAGCAGGCCTCATATTAAATCCTGTAGCTCCACATCCAGCACCTGGAGCATGTGGTGGCTAGTTGTGAGCTCCAAAAGGCTTGTGCAGCTCTGCCCCATAGCCTTGCTGTTTGCAGCTCACATGGCTTTTCTCCTGGAGTGGCTTGACTTGCAGCCAAAAACTTTCTTTAGCAGACATTCCATGTTCCTGGCATATCCTACTTCCTGGGTTCTCCAGTGCAGCTTCAGCCTCATTCTGACAGTTTCACATGTCACCCTCTCAGGGGCTCCCAGCAGAGAGTCTGACCCTATCACATATTTCCTGGCCTCCCAGGACTTCCTCAAAATCTGAGGGGACCTCCATGAACCTATAACTTCATTCTGTGTGCCTGCAAAACCAGCATCATGTGGATGAAGCCAAGGCCTGCTGCCAGTTTGAGCAGTAGCTGGGCCCTCTTGGACCATGGTTGCAGAGGCCTCTGAGTGCCTGCATGGCTGAACTCAGGGAAACAATTCTCTAGGTAGCCCTGAGTGAGCAGGGCACCCTGGGCTCTTTTCTCAAGCAAAATCTTTCAAAGGCATTTAAACTCTTACACCTTTTGAGCTTATGAGATGTGCTCTGGCTAATTCCTGAGATGCCCCCAAGGCACCTTTCCTATTATCCCCAGTGCCAAGTGCTTGGCTACTTTTTAACAGCACTAATCTTCAGGAGTTATAACTACTTGAACCCCAACTTTACATTTGCTTCTTTTCTAGCCAAACAAAACATTTGTCAAATATTTTTTTGTTCTCACTATGTGGTTCAGGCTGGCCTTGAGCTCACTATGTAGAACAGGCTGCCCTCAAACTCACAGCACTCCTCCTGCCTCTGCCTCCCAAGTGCTGGTATTACAAGCATGCACCACCACACCCAGCTTGCTCTCAATTCTTACTATGAGTGCAGCTAAAAGCAGACAGCAATACCCATGTCACAGCCTGAATGTTGTCCTTCCTTGAAGCTTCTTCTACCAGATTAACTAGCTCACTGCCTTTAAACTCAGACTCATACTAAGTCTTAGAGTGTGGAAAAAATGTAGATATATTCTATATAACACTCATGGCCTCTAGTCCAATTTCCAACAGAATTCTCATTCCCATCTGAAGCCTCACAGACACAGTCTTTCCTGGCCACATTCCTACCAGCATTATGGTCTTCTGAGCTCCAAACTTCCATTATTCTCCATTTATATCACTCTAGGTCTTCTCTGGTCTGCATCTCCAAACCTTTCCAAACTCCTTCCACAAGTCAGTCCCAAAAGCTTCTGAACCACATGGTCAGGTCACAGCAACAACCCCATTCCTGGTACCAGTTTTCTATATTAGCTTTGCGTAACTGGGAGAAAATACCTGGCATGCACAACTTAAAGGAGATGAGTTTATGCTGGCTTGCAGTTTCAGTCCATGGTTGGATGGCTGTGATGCAGAATTATGGCGGAGGGGCACGGTGCAGGAAAGCTGCTGAGCTCATGGCAGTTAGGAATCAGAGAAAGGGAGAGTGGAGAGGAGCCGGAGAGAGAGGAATGGGCCAAAGACAAGATATACTCTTGAAAGTCATGCTTCCAGTATCCTACTTCCTCCAACTGGGTCCCACCTATTATAGCCCATTCAGCTATAAACTCAATAACAAACTAGTCATTAACTGGCTAACATCCTCAATACGTGACTCTTAGGGATGCACTTCACATTTAAGCCATAATACTTCCTGACATGAAACAATATGAAGTATTAGATAACCATCTGTGTAGTATTCTTGCTAAAAAAAAAAAAAAAAAAAAAAAAAGATTTTTTTCCCCTCTGGTGCTGGAGATCAAACTCAGGGACCTGTGCTTGCTGGGCAAGAATTCTAACCACTGAGCTAAACCCCCAGCCGCTCTAAAAATGTTTAAACTAAATCCAATCATGGAGAAACAATTAGAAAAGTCCAGACAATGGGACGCTGTACAAGACAAGTGCCCTGACCTGTTAAGAAATGTTAATGTTAAGAAAGAAAAAGGGGTTGTAGGTGAAAAGTGGAAGAGATACGGCAATCAAATGCAATGCATGATCCTTATTTGGAACTTGAACAGAAATAAATATTAAAATAGTTATTGGGACAATTGGAGAAATCTGAACATCAGCTATGAAATATGCAATGATATACATATGTCAAACTTCTTGGGAGTGTTAGTAGTAGTACGATTATGTATAAAATTATTGCTCTTATGAGATATGTGATGAAGTAGTTTGGAGTGAAGTGTCATGATACTTGCAATATATCTACAGATAGTTCAGCAAATAAAAGATATCTATATATAAGGAAGAAAGGAGGAAGCGAAAGAAAGAGAGAAACTGGTCAACTATTAATAACTGGTGAATTACAGGTAAAGTATATCCGTGTATAGGGATATTTGCTGTACTATTCTTTCACATTTTCTGTAGGTTTGAACGAAAAAAAAAGATCAACTCCATCATTTGACATAATTTGTAGAATTAATACAGCTTGATAATTAATGGGAAAATTATTTGGGGGAAGCAGTTTGACTTTCCCTATCCAGACCCCTAACATGTACATACTTGGCGATCCTATTTCTGGGGATTTCAAACCAGGGAACAAGCCATGGGCACAGAGTCATTCACTGTCAGCCAAATATCAAATAGTAAAAAGGTGTCTAAATAAAGTACCGTACCTTAGTTGCGCAGAGCATTGGTTGTCCAGTAACTAGAATTATAAATGTGAAATTCCACAGAAGCATGGAAACATTTAGGCCAGGCTAAACTAACTACAGGGGGCAGTAGAGAGCAGCTGAGAATAAGGCACCCGGGTCATAGTTGGGTTTTAACCTGCGTTCTGCTTCTTGGATGTGCAACTTAGGACCAGCTGCTGAACTGCTGGGATGCTCAGGTTCTGAACCTGTTAAGTGGAGATAGCAAATTTTACCTTATAAGATTGCTGTGAGGAGTCATTGCCTTCAAAGCCCTTCCCACTGTTTCCTAGACATGCAGAGTGGTTGATAACCATGAGCCATCACCGCTGTTATTGCTTTTGACTGCGGGATAGAGGTGGGAACCGTAATGGGCTTTGACGAATGAAATTGGGTATTGGAGAGAGGATGTTTCTGGCAGGAAAACAGCAAAGGAAGATGGGCTGTGGTATGTGGGAGGAGTCCAGAGCAGTTCAGGCTGGCCGGAGCCTCAGTTCTGCAGAACTCAGTGAGCGATGTTGTTGGACCAAGTGGCAGCCAACTGGTGAGAGAGGCTGACACATGGGTTGGGCTCTGTGGCCAGTGGGGAGGACCTGAAGGACACTCTCCTGTCCCCACCTCCTAGCAAGGTGGCTGAAGGTCAAGCTTTGCTTCAAGAAGAGGGACCTGGCAATACTAAGGCACACACTCATCCCACACTGAGTGACATGCGCACAATGACTTCGTCCACAGACAGCTGGGTCTTTGAAGCAAGCAGTCCTTAGAGCTGTAAGAAGGGACAGGAGGGGAGACTTTGTGACTTCTCAGTTTTCCTCTCGGCCTTTTTCGGCCACTAGTCGTAGCTTTGACTTGTAATGGCTTCCCCTTCCCTGCAGATGGCTCGGAGGTGCTGGAACTGAAGCCCTTTCTGCCAGCCCTTTCCCTCTGAAATGGGATCCAGTGTGGCCTTCCAGTGCACCACGCCCCTTCATGGGGTAGGACCGAATCACAGGATGTGGCAGGCAGTGAATTGTGGTCCCTGCACTCCCCCATTCCAGCCTGCCTTCCATCAGAGCCCTCAAGACGGTCTGGTGGCAGTAGGACATGGGGAGCCCACTCATACCTGAAGCAGGATCTTCCCACTTTCCTGCCTAATGGGGGACCAGGACTCAGGCTGGCAGAGGAACCCCAATGTGAGCTGGGTGGGGAGGAGGGAAGGACTGCACCGAGGCCTGCTGGTAGTGGCCCATCCTTCAGCCACTTCCCACAGTGCTGGCAAGCAGCTCCCAAGCCTTCTCCGTCCGCCACCCCAGCTCCTGGAAAGCCACCAAATTCATGAGGGTCCTCCAGTTCCTCCCATGAGTGGCCACATTTCCTCTCCAGATCTCTCCTGGACAGGAGGTGGTGCTGGATGCAGGACCAAAGACCTAAACTGAATACAGATTTCACACCAAAGATTCGGGCTTTTCAGTGAACAGCTGTGTCAGCCACAGGACCTGGAGACCTACTTCCTGCAGGATGAACGTAGTTCACATCACAGAGCTTCTTGCCACAACTTTATCCACTCTTGAACTTCTCTTTGAGTACTTTATGGCCTGCCTGGCTCTGCAGCACTTAGGCTGGGCTCAGTCCCAACTCTCACAGGCCACACACAGGCACAGAGGAGGTAGCTGTGCCAAAGGTTGAGGGGCCGTGCGAGCTCAGGGTCAGGCTGTTTCCCACCTCTGCTAAGAGCCCAGACGCCAAGTGTGCTTCTTCACCTGCGTGTGCTGCACAGCTGTGTGCTGGCCACAGAGCGAAGCTACCTTGCCGTGCCAGAGACATAATGCTGGGCCCTTCCCACTGCCCCCGACATCTTCCTCTCAGGAGGAAAGGCAGAGAGGGTGACAAGGAGGCTGGGGACAGAATCCTCTCCTCCCAGGACCCCTTCATCCCCTCCATGCCTCTCTTCCTCCCTCCCCAGCACCCTGCCCCTCCTACAGCACGAGCTGCCCTGGCTAATCTGGAAGAGGAGAGGTGGCCACTGAGTTCTTTAGGAGCAGAGAGCCGCAGCTTGTCCTGTTCTTCGCTGTCTGCAAGGCTGTGAGGGAAACAGCCACTTGTTTCCGCCAACTTCCTGTTCATGTGATCTTAGAACAGTAATTTCCAGGAAGTTGTCTCAAGATTTGCTCTAGTCCTGAAGTTGTCTGCTTTGTGACAGTGACCCCTCTGCCCTCTGCTGCTCCATCACCCATCGGGCAGCCAAGAGCAGGGGTTTTGCCACCTGCCCTTCCTCATGAGGGATACCCGTGTCTCCAGTGACACTAACTTTAGAGATGCGCAGGCCACACAGCTGCGAGGCGCTGCTTGTGATCACCGTGGACAGACGCCCACGTCACGCTGGGCTTCCGCACCAGCACCCCAGGTCCCCAGGGCCCCGACAGCAGTTTCCTGTGCAGCCCCCAGCAGCCAGGCTTTCCCAGGTGGCATGGGTACAGTCGCAGTTCCTGGAGACTCTGGGATTAAACAAGGACTTCAAGTTGCACTCAGGCTCTGGGGAAAGAGATGAGCGAACACAGGCGGCCAGCTCCAGGTGTCAGCTGTTGGGGTGACACAACCCTTCCAGTCACCGGGCAGGTGTAGGCCTTCAAACATCTGGTCACACTGTAACCTCCAGCCAAATCCAAGATAACTGGTCCAGCTCTCTACTGCATTATGAGGTGAGCGCCCCCTTTAAGCTCAGGGTGTGACCTTCCTTGGAGAGCGGGTCATTAGCAGTAAACAAGTCAATGAGCTGGCACCCTAGCTAATATAACCGCACCCTGACATAAATAGGGTCCCAGGAGACACATGCACACCTGTGGGAACACGGACCGGGCTACCCATAGGCTGAGGACATACAGCTACCCCTCCCCCCAGCCTGGGGAAGAACCAATCTCGGCAGCACCTTGACTTTCGGCTTCTGGTTTCAGTGGCCTAGTCTGTGGCTTTTGGTAGGCAAGTCTTTCCCAGGGACCATGTGGGATTTGCCTCAGCCTTAGTGTACCCTGAAACCTCTCCTGTGGTTTGCTGGGGGCACAGTCTGCCAGCCACGCCCCCGTGCAGGCCCCATGGAGCACCCTCCTACAGGAGCCAAGGCCTTTCCTCAGCAGTTAACGTCTTTAATTTTAGAATCCACATGAGTAATCTTGGCTTGACTGCAGGCAGAGTTCTCCTGAAATATGACGGGCTGGCATTCACTCCACGAAAGCAGTGTGAAGCCCAGAAAGGGTGGGTGGTCAGGAGCGGCGGCCCTGGTGCCCACCCTGCAGCTAGCTCTGTGCATCTGTGCTGTGCACGTATGTGTGTGTGCACACCATCCACCAGTGAGCCTGGATGGGTCTGGTGAGGACAAGAGGAAGGAGCAACATCTGATTGAACCTGAGCCAAGAAAACCCGAGGTGTGGTTGAAGAATGTACCCCACGGGGGCCTCTGACTCCGGCAGTGGGAAGGGCTGGGGGGCAGAGCAGGGAGACCTGTCCAGCATCCTCTACATGCTCAGCAAGGCTGACCTGATGCAGAGTCCAGTTAATGGGCCCCCCACCTTGGGTCCCTGTGCTCACCACCCCAGAGGTCCTCGCGGAGAGCTCCCCTTGGCTCCTTGGGCCGGGTGCCCCCTGCAGCCAGTGACTCTGCATCTGTGCTGGCCGCGGAAGAGGCTCTCAGCGGAGGTAAGGAGGCAGGCACAAAAGGGGGCAGTGGGCCCTGGTGGCACCCAGAGTGTCCAGTCAGCACAGCAGGGCAACTGGGTGCCAAGGGAGGCTGCTGTGACGGGCTGTAGGCAGGTCTGGAAGGTTCTGCCAGGGCAAGGTCTGCAGGCAGCTGAGGCATTGGGGGCACCCTCACTCTGGACAGCCCTTGGGGGTCACCAGCCCTGCAGCCTTCCCCCTGGGCCCGCAAGATCTTTGGTTTGGGCCTGGTGGGGCCCTTCTGTCTCCAATAGGGCAGGTGTCTGTGACCTGGGCCATGGGCCCAGCGAAGTCCCCTGGGAAGGGACCATGGCCAGGAAGCTGGGCCCTTTGATCCAGACCCCTGTGGGCGCCTCCTCAGCCGGTCCACCTCAGTCCTCATGGTAGCCACTTCCTGAGCCAGGCCTGCCAGGGCTGCTGCGAGCTGGTCCAGCTTCTCCATGAGGGCAGCACTGAGGTTATGCAGCTCCTGCTTTAGGGGACTCCCACAGGGGCACGGTGGCCAGGGGGAGGTGGCCGGCCACGCGGGTGAGACGGCTGCCAGAGGAGGAGAATTACCAGGTGGCTTGGGTGGGTCTCCAGGGAGCAATCTCCCTTGGGTCCTGGCTGAAACCAGAGAAGGACAAGGTTTGAGTTGTCCTTCTGTAAGGACTTGCTCTCTCTCCCTAGAGGCCCCCTGAACCGGTGTTCAGCATTCTGATCCCTCTGAGGCCTGGTTTCTAGAAGGAAAGGAAGGCAACTTGAGCTTGAGAGAATATATATAATATGTGTATAGTTTGTGATGCTGGGGATTAAACTTAGGGCCTTGTTCACGGAAAGCAATCCCTCTACCACTGTGCTACATCCCCAGCCCGCGGCTTAAGGATAGTGATGCCCAGCCTTGTTGCATCAAAATCGGCCGCTGCCTGCTGCTCCCCGCACTGACAGGTACGATCAACCAGACTGGGTTTCCATGGTGACCACACTTTGCCAGAGAGCGTGGTCTCCTACCCTCTAGGAAAAGAATTTGTGGGTTCCCTGTGCCACTCCTGGGATCCAATGTCTCCTAGAGCACCTGCTCCTGCCCTGAGGGGTCACTGAAACAGGCCCAGAGCAGCATCCCTGACAACACAAGGGACACAGGCCACAGGTGCAGCTGAGGACCTCAGGACCACCCAGTACCCAGTACTCTTGGTTACATGCAAATCAAGGGGCCTGGCCTTCTTGCCTTTCCTCTCCCCACTCAGAAGTTACAGATTCAGCAGATGTTAATCTTAAATTACTTAAAAAAAAAAAAATTGACTCTTCCACCCCTAATTCCCAGGAACCGGTGTCAACCCCAGGCAAGCCTCATGGGACAGCATCAGCCACCACCCTGCCAGTCCAACCCACTCAGCCCAGGCTGGGGCAGAGTCCTGGCTGAGGCTCAGCCCTCATCCTTTTGGCACCCCGTGGGATGTGGACAAAGGATACTGATGGCCAGGTGGCCCCAAGACCTGACCCCATCCAGTCTGGTTCTCTAATCAAAGTAAGAGTCTGTCCAGGGCTTCCATCCAAGGAAGGGCAAGGCTTGGACATCCTGGGCAGCCCAAGCTCTCCAACCCTGTCTCAAGGGCAGCTAAAGTCAGCACCAGCACGGGACACCCCAGCACAGGACACCCCAGCACAGGCTGCTTGCTTAAGAACAAGGTATGATCTATAGCCAAAGCTGGGGACCTTGGCCCGGTCCCCTGACTGTTCCAGGGCTCATTACCTCTGTCCTCTAAAGTCCCCTCAGACCCTAAATGGGATTTGAGAATACCTCTTAGTTTCTGTCCCCCAAGGGACAGAAAACCCATGCTTTTCTGAAACCCCCAGAAATTTCTGTCATAAAACATTGCAGAGAAATGGACTTCCAGGCAAGACTTTTCCTGTGACCTGAACCATGAACTTGGAGGGTGTTTCCCTCCCCGAGCTGGGACCTGGATCCTGGCCTATGCAGTGGGAACAGAGAAGCCACCAGCTCACCTGCAACAGCAGGTCTTCTGCACCCAAGCTCCAGGCGCCTGGGGTCCTCACTAGCCCTGGGCCCAGGCCTCTTCTCCGGCGGAGGGGCAGGTGAGGGGGGTCCAGCTGGCTCTGCAGGAAGAGCACGCAGCACTTGGGACAGGGACACGTACTGTTTGGAAGGAGCTGCTCCAACACAGGGATGTTCTGAAGTGGCCCCCCAAAATCAAACTTTCAGCTTTTGAACAATGATTAAATGAGATGCAAGACAGAGCCCTGGCCAGTCTGGGAGCCCAGCCTGCTGCGGTGAGTGGGGGTGAGAACCACGGTGGGCACCGTCTTCAGGCGTCTCTGAGTCCTCCGCAGCTTCAGCCTTAGCCATGGTCCGTCGGGAGGGAGCAGGTGGAGAGGACCTGATCTGTGGGTCCTGCCCCAGGGATACTCCTGCAAAGATGTGCTGGGAATTGCACTCCACGACCAGCCTGCTCTGCCCTTTTCCTCTGGGTGCCTGAGGCCATAGGGAACACAGTACAGCCCGGACCTGTACAAGGCACAGGCCGAGGCCTGAGAACGGAGCCCCCCGACCCTACCTCTTCCTCCTCCAGCTGTGGCACTGATGAGAAGGCCAGGCTGACAGATGCTCTCTGCGCCCTCTTCCCTCCTCCCTCCCGTCTTCTCTTCTGCTTTTCCTGCTGGGAGCAAACACTGCGTAACAGCCAGCATGGAGAAGTTAGGCAGCCTAGGAGAGAAGCTGGCATCTTCAGCTGCCTTTTTTCTTTTTTGTAGTACTGGGGACTGAACTCAGGGCCTACACACTGAGTTACCCCAAAATAATTTTTATCTTGAGATGGGGTTTCACTAAGTCGCTAAGTTGCTCAGGCTGGACTTAAATTTGCAGTCCTCATGCCTCAGCCTCCCAGAGTGCTAGAATTACAGGCTTGTATCACCAAGCCCAGCTATTTCATGCCTTCTTGATGGGACAACCTCAAAGATGTTCTCTCACTGAGGAAATCTCATTTTTGGTACCTCTTTTGATTGCCAAGTTTTAAAAATATTATGAGGGGTTGGGAACTTAGCTCAGTGGTAGAGCATTTGCCTACCAAGGGCCAGGCCCTGAGTTCTATCCCTAGCAACCCCCCAAAAGTTGTATTACCACCACATACACACACCCTCGTGTGTGTATCACGTGCACAAAGTGTGCATCTATCATTAAAAGGCTGGCCAAAATTGTCTCTGCAGAGACACTCGCAAGTGTGGCCCATGCCCCTGCTTGAGGGGCTGCCTTCTCTGCTCAGCTGTTCTTCTTTTTTTTTTTTTTTGGTGCTGGGAATCAAACTCAGGGCCTCGTGCTTGCAAGGCAAGTACTCTAATCACTGAGCTAAATCCCCAGCCCCAGCTCAGCTGTTCTTGCTGAGAACTAAAGCACCAAAACCACAGAGGACTGTGGCCAGAGCCAGGCAGTGTCGGATGGGACCCACAGGAACAATCTGGAGCCCTGGCCCCCCGCAGGGACACACAGGTGCCCACCTGGGGAGACCCAGCTCACCTGCCCTGAGGCTGCTGCAGTCCCCGGGTTCTGCTACCTCAGGATTGTCCCCAGGGTTGCTGCTGCTGCTGCTGCTGCTTCCTGTGGGGGACCCGCTGGGGCCAGGTGACAGAGGGATGGGATGCTTGTAGCTGGGAAGGTGGTTTCTCTCTGTGTCACAAGCAAGTGGGTATCAGAGTGCTGGACGGCACCACGGGGAGCAGCTCACTGCCCCACCCAGCAGGCTTACCCTGGAGGGGCGGCTGCCAGAGCGCGGGCTCCGGCCTCAGGTCTTCTCCGTCGGAGCTGCAGAGACTCGAGTTGGAGCTGGGGCCGGGGCTGGGGCCGGCCAGGCAGGCAAAGCGCAAGGGCCTGGAGGGCAGAATTCCCCGCAGAGAGCTCTCCAGGCAATGCAGTGGGGAGGGCCGGGCGCCTACCCCTAGACAAACAACAGAGAGCCACTGTCTGTTAGCAAGGGTAGACAGGAGGACTTTCTGGCTCAGCCCACAGCCCACATGCACTCTGGTGAGCCCTGAACAGCACACTTGCTGGCCATGGGAGGTGCAGGGAAGGGAAGCCACAGCCTGGTCCTGTCTCCTCTGGAAAGTCAGCCGGGAAACTTCTGGAAGTCTCAAGTTCCTAAAAGCTGCTAGTGGTCAGGTTCTGCCCAGGTCCTGGGTCTAACAAGCCGGGTGGGCCCTCCCCCATGACAGGCCGCTGTCCCTTCACACGGTGCCGCACAGGACCATCAGTTTGGTGAGCACCAGCTGGTCACACTGATGAGCTGTCATCCTTCACCCAGTGCAGACCAGGGGGGCCATGCTACGGAGCTATCTAGGGGGCTGTAGGGGGCAAAAGGGGCCCTTGCTCTGGCAGCACCTTCCCCTAAGAAACCCAACCACCTTCTGCCCCTTCCTGTCAGGACTTGTGTTACTTCATCTTCTTTCCTAGCACACCACAGCTCCTGCCTGGCCCTGGCTTCCATATTCCAGGGACACAATGTGAAACAAGCAAGGAACAGAACACAGACAGAAGGGAAATCTAATTCCTCCTCAAGAACTTTAACTGGACAGAAAACATGCCAGTAAATACTGAGGGCAACTTACCCTCTTGTGGCCACCTCCATGGTCCTGGCCTGGCGACCCCCTGGTCTTTAAGCCCTTGCTGGTGGCAGGCAAGGATACAGTTGGAGGGGAAGGCCTGTGGGCTGGCCAGGCGGGAGCTATGGGTGGCCACCTCTCCTCCTCCCTGTCCAAAATGGGCTGACTCACAGGCCTCGCCCCTCAGTCCTGTTCCAAGGAAAAGCCACAGGCCTGTCAGCCCTGTGGGGCTTTGTGTTGCCATACAAGGTGGACAGGCAGTTTCACCAGAGTGGGGGTCTTGGGCTTTCAGTGGTGGGGATCGGCCTACGTGCCTCCAGAACACTTCCTCAGCTCCGGTGGGTCTGCCCTGTAGGCTGCTGGGGCCAGCAATGTCCAGACGACAGCACAGCGGCTGCCAGACCCACTCCAGGGACCTACAGCAGCCACCAAGTTACCTTCCTTGTGTGCCATCCAGTTCCTGGGCTCCGCTCTCCGCAGGCCCCTGTCTGCTATGGAGGAGCAGAGGTGGGCAGACTGCAGCCTGGGACCAGGGATCTCCCTGAGGCAGTTCTCCAGGCCCTGGAGTGGGGAGCTCCCCAGCAGGCACCCTGGGAAGGTCAAATATTCTCAGTCTTGGCTGCATCTCAGGCTCAAACCCCAGGGGCCACCTCATCTGCCACATCCAGGGCAGCTGGAGGAGGCCAAGAGTGCTGGACGCGTAGTGACAGTTCAGGGACCTGGGGAGAGCCCTGGCCCTAAACACCTGTCAGCCCTGGCTCTGGGAGTGGCCCTGCTTGGACTGCCCCAGAGGAAGCCTGGCCTGTGGGGACCATCATGGCAAGGGGTGACACCACCTGCTGGCCATAATGATCGAATGTGGGTGAGGCTTCCTCTGCCTCTCAAAGGAGGACAACAATGCGTACCAGCTTTCATGTGGTTTCAGCTAGGAAAGAAGCACACACATTGCAAGAATCATATTCCTAGTGAAAAGCCATGCAGGCAACATGAGCTGACACCCTGGGCGGAAGTCAGGAGGGAGAGATTGTCCCAGGGCTACAGTGGGTGAGAGCTACCACAGGATGCCCACCCGGCTCAGGTCTCTCCCACTGGCAGAGGGGACCAGAAGAGAAGTACACCTTGGAACACTGCACCCTGTCACCAAAAAAAAGTGGTGTTGGGGGCCCAGGAATATTAGGATGACATGTAGGAGGACACTGAAGACAGAAGGCAAGGTGAGGGCACAAATGCCACTGTCGGTGTGAAGGGACAGATGTCTGGAAGGTGGATGAACTCACAGTAGGGCTGGCGTAGGGAACACAAGGCGGGCTGGGGGCCAGGGATGAAGGGAGATCCCACTTTTCCCACAGAATCTTTCACAGCTTTTGGACAAAACCACGTGATATTTATTACCCATTAAAAACTAAACATTAAAAGACAAGTCTGCTGCATTTTAGGGGAGAAGCTCTGCCCAAGGGGCTCCCCCTGCTAGGACTTGGGCAGGGAGAAGGACCCAGGCCAGCTCTTGGGACCCCACTGGCCCAGCCCTGGGCCCTGGTCCAGGCTCCTCACCTAGCAACAGATGTGATCAGGACACAGACAAGAGGCGAGCCATGTGTCCACCAGCAGGACAAGGTGGACCAAGAGTACTCGGATCATTCAGATAGGAGAAGGCCAAAAGGGAGCACTGGAGAGCTAGCACCCCTAAGTTCCCAGTCCCAAGGAATAACTCCCTGGGGGGCTCTGGGGAGGTGCAGTCACCAAGCACCTTCTTAAAGGTGTCTTACAGGGACCTCGTGACATTTTCCCTAGGGTGGAGGTCAGTTGGGTGTTACAGGCACATTTCTGGCAAGAAGGACACGGTTAATGCACAAAGAGATTTTTTTTTTTTTTTTTGGTACTGGGAAGTGAACTCGGGGCCTTGTGCTTGCTAGGCAAGCACTCTAACCACTGAGCTAAATCCCCAGCCCCACAAAGAGATTTTTAAAGAGACCTTAGACACTGTCCTGCCCCTGCTGAGCCAAGTCATTAAAAGGGACCCCCTGCCTTCCACCCCACTCAAGACAAGTCCTGCATCTGCTTCTGCCTCAGTATCCCCAGCTCTGCTTCTGGCACTGGGCACGGGGGTTGGAGACGACAGTGGACAAGAGCCTCCCACCCGTTCCCAGAAGGACTCCACCCGTAGGCCACCCCAGCTCACCCCTGCTGGGGCGTTGGCCCTGGCTTCCCCCAGGGCTCCCGAAATCCAGGTCCCCGTCGGTGCTGCTGGCTGAGGAGACGCTGGTGGGAGTCCCTTGGGGACCTGGGGCCTGGCTGGGTCCCAGAGCTGCAAGTGGCTTCCTGGTGGTGTCTGCGGAGAGTAGCACAGGGACAGTAGAGCCTGCTGGGGGGAGATCCCTGGAGAGGTGGCACCAGGAGACCCCGCCCCGCAGGATCTGCCCCCAGGGTTTCCCGTGGCGCTGAGGAAAATCCCAAGACCCCACAGTTTGGGGGCTACAGAGAAGAGGTCGCAGAGGAGGCGGCAGGAAGACTTTGGGGACTGCATGGGGGAAGGGAAGAGAGGCCGAGGGAAGAGGTACACAGCCCCAGGGGGCCAGGAGGGAACATGACAGTGTCCTCAGCATCTCCTGTATGCTGCGGGAACAGGGACACACTACAGCCTGGGCTTTCCAGCTGCCACCTTCCCACAGGGCCCGGACACCTGTCTCCTGCACACACAGGGACAAAGGCCACATCTACCTTCACTGTGTGATCCTTGGAGCCGCGGCTCAGGCCTCTGAGACCCAGCGTCTCCTGGCTGGGGGATCCGGGACCAAGAGGTAGCCGGTGGCTGGGGAGGTGACAACGCACTTGTGGGAATACCCTTCAGACAAGCCTCCAGGGCTTCCAGGGGTGAGCGCGATGCCCTGCAGGCTGTGAGAGGGGAGAGCACCCTGGCATCTTCTCTCACAGGTCCCTGGCCCTGCCTTCTGCACAGGTGATAAGTCCTGTGCCTGGCTCTGGGGACCTGCCACTGTGGGGGACTTGAGGTCTGGACTCTGCAACTCCGGCAGCATGGGGGATGAAGAGACGCAGGTGCCCCCCTCGTGGGCTATGGACCCTGGCCTGGGCTCCCATTGAAAGACAGAGCAGGCAACCCAGGCCTCACCTTGAGCTTTGGGGCCCCATAGGGGCCCATGGACCCCTCTGGTGTCTCTGGTGGCAGAGGGGCTGTGGCCCTGCCTGCTGAGCTGGCAAGACACAGGCACTGGGGAGCTCTGGGTCCAGCTGTCCTCCACCTTCACCATGGTGAGCATGCTGCTGGCTCCTGGACTGGTGGGGTGAGGCGGGGTCTGGAGGAGTGTAGGTCCTGTGGAAAGGTGGCGGGTGGGATGCCTAGGATACAGGCCCAGATTCACACCAGTCCTGTGGGGCTGCAAAGGGTTAGGAGGGGTTTCCAGGCCCCTCTGCTGCCCTGGCATTCATGGCTCTGAGGACAGTCACTTCTCAATAACCAGTGCAGACCCAAATCACACCCCTTCCACCCAGGGCCCTGGGGTGCTCTGGCTCTGGAGCACCGGTCTAAGGTGTGTAGTGAGCTCTCCCAGGCCAGCACCAAGTCATCTCCTTCCCCTTGGCCACCTTGCCTGGCTCACTCTACACAGTCAAGGCTGTTCGGAGCTCACACGCACAGGGGAGCGGGTGGAGGTGTGGAGATGCGGAGATGCAGACCCAGTCCACACACACATGGGAACCCTGAATTCTGGTCATACCACATAGCCCCAAACACACTGACGGGAACCCTCAGTCACAGCTGTGGTCTGAGGTGTGCTAGGCTACAACTCCACCTTGTATTACATGGTCCTTCCCTCCCTACTATCCTTTCTTCCTTCTGGAACTTTTACCACTGTAAGAAGAGGTTTGGAAAATTCTCAAGTACTGGTTAAGCACCTCCTACATACCTCTTCAGGTACGCAGTGATGATCCCCATATGTGGCTGGCATACTGGCATACTGACTGGCATACTGATGGGGGCCTATGTATCTTGCTGTGGAAAGTTACCCATGGGCCAGATGATGCATCACATCTGGGGTTCTCCTAGCCCAGCCTTTACCTCCGGGATTCCTCTTCCAGGGTCCTGGATCCTCCTGCACCCGTGGGTGCCCTGCCTTTGAGGGGCTGGGACGCCTGTCCGGGGTCTCTGGGATCTTCAGACAGTTCAGCAGACCCTGGAGGGGACAGTCCCTTGAAGCTGCCTCGGTCTTCACTAAGGGAAAAAGGCACAGGTTTCTAGCAGAGCCCACATCCTCAGCCCTCTTCACCAATCACATACAAAGGACCATCCCAACTGCAGGAAGAAAGACGCAGGGCCAAAAATCTGGAACACAGGTTTCCCCATGCCTCATTTAAGTCTTTATGAGCCACTATCATCTCAGTGCCTGGTTAGAGATGCCTGGTGATGACATACCTCCCAGAAGTGGGTGGGTAAGAGGGGAGGGCAGACGAGTGCACTGAAAGGTAAGTGTGGGGTTTGGCAGAGGGCAGACTGCACTAGCCACTAAGACAGGTCCCTTCGAGGAGAGGTGGGCTCTGACAGACATGAGGACACACACGCTGTATGGGGAACACATGAAGGGGACAGGTCCCCCAGACAGAGGCTGAAATCAGGCCCAAAGCTTCAGCAGCCTGTCGCTCCTGCTCCACTGCACTCTCCAGGCCTTGCAGTCTGCTCTAAGCACCTCAACGAGAGTCCACAGGAAGTGACAGGCGAGTGCCATAGTATTAGCAAGAATAAAGAGTGCAGAGGATGCCAGGGCAGAGTCCGCTGCTGAGTCTTCTTTCTCTCTAGACAAATGCTGTTCTTGAAGAGCCACCTGGCTACAGACATATGACACCTGGGGTACAGGAGGGACCTGGGTGGTAAATCAAGGCAGATGGTGTGCAGCAGAGAAACAGCTACAGAATAGCAACACGAGCTTTCCAGGGACTCACCTGCCCAGGGTGGGCTCCCAGGCCCCAAGTCCACTCTGGTCTGCCTCGATGTACCCAGGCTGGGGAGAGGAGGCACTGAGCCCAGAGCTGCGTCAGGGTGCTGGGGCCCAGGCACAAGAATTTCTTTCAGGCAGTTGATGAGGCCTTCCAAGGGGCTGGTCCCAGGAGAGACTCCTGCGCGTGCATACAAGGTTGCTGAGGTCAGTGTGGTCCTTAGAGGGCAGCATGAGGCTTTCACCAGCCCACCCAGCCAACAGACAGGCCTGCTTGTGTTACAAGGCCCAGACAGGAGAGTGACACAATCTCCTTGTGTGATTGAAACAACACCTTCCCTCCCAATCACAGCCCCACTCACAGGAAAGCCAGCTTCTCACCCGTCCCCGTGGTCCCTCTCTCCTGTCTTTGGTGGCTCTTCATCTGACTGGGGCTACAGCTGGGAGTACTCGGCTCTGCAGTTGGGGCTCCTGAGCCCTCCTTCCCTGTAGGCCACGGTCTGTCAGCAGTTTCTGTTGGAAAACACAAGGAATGCCCAGGCTCCAGACTCTGGGATCACCCCAGATCTGGTCCCCACGAGGACAGATCTCCCGAGCTCCCTAACTTCCTGGGGGGCAGCCAACTCCTGGGAACCTGGACTTGCGGAGCTCACTTTGGAGCACTTGTTTCAGGTGAGCTGGGGCCTTCCCCCTTTGCTTCTACTTCAACTGTAAATACTGAGTCTGATATCCACTCTGAACAACCCTGGAGCCTTCCCCCGACCCCGCCCTCCAAATCTGGTACAAGTGGTGCCTGCAGCCTCAAAACACAGGCCACAGTCTTATTTCTCAATCAGGGCGTGTGGAACTCCAGAGCAAATGGACCAGATAACACCTAAAACCACATGCTAAGTGCAGTACGTTTTTGGGGAGTACCAATTTTATTCCATATTACTTCCAACTATTTCATGAACAGATATTCAGGGATGGGGAGGTAACTCAGTGGTAGAGCACCAGCTTAGCACAGGGGAGGCCCTCTGTTCAATTCCCAGAGTCAAACAGAAAACAGCAACAAAAACAACAGCAATAACAACAACCCCTCAGATATTTAGACAAATGCAAAATTTGTAAGAAGTTTTAAAGATGAAATGAGACCCCAGAGAAATTCTAGTGGCTATTCTTGCCTCCTCTGCTCCTAGCCTTGCTTTGATGAAAGTTGAGCATCAGACCAGGTGTGCACAGGGAAGCCACCTGCTGGCCTGAGGCTCCCTGGTCTGGGCGCATGGTCCTCAGTGATTGGGGCTGAATGACAGACCACCCAGGGACTGAGTGTCGTGCCTCCTCTTTGGTCTACAGACCGGAGGCTGAGTAGTATGTTGTCTCACTCCCTGGGAACTTGGTCCCATTTGGCAACAGAGGAAATGCAGTCCTAGAGAAAATGAAGAGGGCACAGGCCCCAAGTCCCCTGATTCCATGCTGGTTGGCCCCATCCCTGTGAGGTTAGACTCACTGGTGGGGAGGGGGCTTCCCTGGCTTCCATCTCCAGGTGGGCCACCGGAGGATGAGCTGCTGGTGGGCGTGGTAGCCAGGCTGGGCCGGCTCATGGGGCTGTCTGGAAGGCAGCTGAGCAGGCCTCGGAGAGGGCAAGTGCCCACCACCATAGCTGCTGTCGAGAGGAAGGAGGAGATGCCAACTGGTAAGATGCCCCGACATCGCTGCAATCCCAGCTCTTCCTTGCTGTGTTCGGCTAACAATAACCAGGATGTTGGTGACCTATTTCAGGGTATCAGTGCTGCTATTGGTGAGCTATGAAACCTAGATTTACAGCCACAGTTGCGTCCTGGTAGAACATGAGGCAGCAGCTCTAAAGCCACATCCTAGCAACACTGTGCCATCCCCTACCTCTGCCCCACTTTCTACTTCATCCACCATTAGCCGAATGGGGCTGGGATATGGGGAGACCAGGCAGAGGTGGGACCTGAACTGAGCCAGCAGAGATGGGAGAAGACAGATAGCTGGAGAGGCAGGGAGAACACAGGGCTGGTGGGGAGTGACGGAGTCCCCAGTGGCCACTGGGACAAGGCTCAGCTCAGCACAAGCAGGGACAAGCACACTCTTCACCTACCACTTACCTACCTACCTCAAGGTGACAGAGTGGGGCCACCATGGGGAGGCTGGATGCACAGAGAAACCACTAGGAGCATGGCTAAGCTGCTCTTATACCCACTGTGCCAGGAGCTTGCAGGGCAGGCACGCAGCTCACCCACCAGGAACCACTGCCTTGCTGCGCATGCCTGGGAGCTGGCAGGTACAGGGCACGCGGAGCTGTGGAGTGCAGAGAGGCTGTGAGTCTGCCAGAGGCTGCCCTCACTGTCTGACTTACCCTCCGGGCTTGCTCTGTCCCCATCCATGCTGGCTCCCCCACTCTCAGGGCCGTCCTCGGTGCCCTTGATTTCCCCAAACAAGAACTCCGGAATCTCCTTCACCAGTTGCACCAGGGCGGTGAGGTGCAGGCTGTGCTGCCGCTGCCCTCCTGCGAATGGCCATCATAAGGCCCGTGCCCTACATCTGCTCGGCACACACACTTCTTTGCATGTTGTCACACCCAGCCCCTCAGGTAACCTTCGCAACTGTTAGAGGAGTAGCCAAGATCAGACTGATGTCCAGGGAGGAACAGAGGACTTGGGCTCAGGCCAGGCAATCTGCCCAACGGCCCAGCCAGGATGAGATGGGTGGTGGGTAACAGGGTTCTTCTACACAGTTACTGCCCTACACAGTTACTGCCCTATTCCTGTCTTTTTCTTTTCAATTTTTTATTAGTGCATGTTTACAACACATAATGTTTACATTCACCTTGGAGGTAGATACTTGTACTTACTTAGTTCTTTTTATTCTTTTTCCCCTCCTTTCCTTCTAGCTCTTTCCATCTGTGGATCCCCTTCCCATTTGCAAAAGATTCAATATCTCCCTGTTTCTTGTTGTCTATCTTTTAAAAAAATTATTTATACTCTGAGTTTCTCATATATGAGAACTTACACGATATTTAAGCTTGTATGTCTGATTTATTTCACTTAACATTTAGAGAACTAGAAACAACTACCCTAAGATTCATGTGGAACCAGAAGAGACCCAGTACAGGAAAAGCAATCCTGGGCAACAAAAACAAAGCAAGAGGCATCACAATTCCAGACTTCAGGTCATACTACAGAGCTATAGTGATAAAAACAGCACGGAATGGGCACAAAAACAAATATGGGGACAGATGGAACAGAATAGAGGATGCAGAAACAACCCAGGCAATTTCAGCTATCTAATCTTTGACAAAGGGACCAAAAACATATGGAGGAAAGATGGCCTTTTAGCAAATGATGCTGACATAAGTGGTTACACACAGGCAGACTGAATTTAGACCCCCTTCTCTCACCATGCAATAAAATAAAATGAAAATGGATAAAAGACATAGATATGAAGACAGAAACACTTAATCTGCTGGAAGATAAAATAGGTAACACTCCTGTCTCCTTTCTTAAGGAGAACATCACCCTCCACCCCTGGCCCTTGCCCAGCCTGGGGCCTCACCCCGGCCTGTCACCATTTGAGGACCTGCAGCTGGCTCCCCAGTGAGAGACAGAGTAAAGCTCCTGGTGGGGCAAGAAGAGGGGTTCAAGGCAGGAGAGCTCCCCAGGGTGATCCCAGGTTTCTTCTGAGCGCTCTTCCATGAAACAGACAGTGTAGACAGTGTATCAGGGCGCCAGCCCAGAGGGGTCAGGGGGAGAGTCAGGGACAGCTGGGGTGGGCAAGGCTGGCCTGAGACTATAGGGGACATAGCGTCACCTGCGGGCTGGAGCCTGGGGGCTGAGGACCCTGAGTGCAAGGAGTGCCCAAAGTCTGCCAGGAAGACTCACCCTGAGGGCCTCTCCCTGCAGGAGGCTCCTGCCCCTCATCAGTGCAGCTCCCTGCTGCTGCTGCTCCTCCAGGCTCCGTCGGTGACAGGAAAGCGGAGAGGGGGAGTAGCTCAGCTGTCCCTAGGAGAAGAGGGGATGGTCAGCCTGGGAACAGAGTGGCCTTCCTGTCCCACGGTCATGCAGCGCCTGGATGCCTGCACATCTGTCTTTCCATGCATGCTAGTGTGGCCACCCAAATTCAAAGAACCACACAGGCCACTGTGCACCCCACAGAATCACATACAAAACCCCATCACAGTGCACAGAAACAGCAAGGGCACAGGAGCAAAAGCGAGCCCTAGGCCAGCCCCAAGCTCTTAGAACACCCCAAAATTGTCCATCTCCCACATGAGAAGACTAAGGCCCGGCAGGGCCTGGGGTCCCAGGGAGGCTTCAGCCCTTACCCACGGAGACCAGCGTCTCGTAGTTCTCCCGCATCACGTCCCGGTAGAACTCCCGCTGCCCCTCTTCCAGGAGCCCCCACTCCTCCTCGGAGAACCGCACAGCCAAATCCTTGAAGCTGATGGGCACCTGTGGGCACGGTCCTGAGGGGGTGGCTGGTTCCATGCCAGTGAGGACTGGCCCAGCTGCCCCTCAGCTCAGGGACCTGCCCATATCTCTCAGTGGACGTCAGGAGCGGGAGGCAAGAGGCAGGGCTGGGGTCTGATGCCAGGAGCATCGGGGACAGGACTGAGTGTAGCACCAGAGGCCAGCCAGGTCCCCAACAAGACATTACTCTGGCCCCAATTCCCACACCTGTGGACAGGACTTTCTTTGGAAATAGGGTCAATACAGATATAACTAGTTAAGATGGGGTCACTTTAACCCAGATGACTAGTGTCTTTACAAGAAGAGACACCAAGATAGACTCACAGGGACAAGAAGCCATGTTGAGATGAAGGCAGAAGACAGGAGGGATGCAGACGCAAGCTAAGGAGGACCTGCAGCCACCAGAAGCTACAGAAGCAAGGAGGACTCTGCCCTAGAGCCCTCACAGGGAGCATGGCCCTGCTGACACCTTGATTTCAGGTTCCTGGCTCCAGAACTAGGGAATGAAGAAAGCCCTGTAGCTTTCAGTTCCTGGCTTATAGTCCTAAGTCATGTGGTCCCAGAAAACTAACTTGACAGTCTCATGCCCTGTGGCTGCTGGGCCAGGGCAAAAGTTAGGCCCAGCCAGCTCTAAATTTACATCAGATTAATTTGCATTAATAAGCACACTTCCCTGTTAATGTCTGAGGACCCAGGACACTAGCACTGTGACATTAAAAAGGTTTATAAATAAAACCAACTACAAGGGACAGCAAGGTTGACCTAGACCAAAAGGTTTCTGGATTTTCAATTCTGGAGTATTTGTATATACAAATAATTTATCTTAGGGTTGGCACCTAAGTCTAAAAATTAAATTCCTTTGTTTCATACACACCCGATACATGTAACTGGAAAGTGATTTTAAACAGTATTTCCAGTGCCTGCATTTTAACTGTGACCGATCAGGTCTGGGATTCCCCATGCACAGTGTTGTGGTGCCTCTGAAAGTTTTGGATTTTGAAGCATTTTAGATTTTATACGTTTGGATTAGGAACGCCCAGCCTGTGTGGAATACTCCACAGTTTTCAGCAGATAGATGATACAACAGTGAGACTCAAACTTGTTAAAATTTTTATGTTGTTCCTCTAAGTATCACTCAGAGTGGGGCATGGGGCGGGCAACAAAAACCTCGCACAGCCTTTACCTGCTTTCCTCAGGCTGGAAGCTGTGTCATTCTGCATGTTTCTTAGAGAAGTGCTCAGAAAACCCAGCACCCCAGAGAGATGCACACTTTCCGATCATCTCCTCTACACTCATTCTGTTACCTTGTGGCTCTTTAGACAAAAGCAACATTTCTGTCTTATTTAAAACAGTCATTCACAGGCTTTAGAACATCCACGAAACTCTAGAAAATGACCAGCATCTGATAGGCACGAATTTAAAATTGTGAAAAAGAATCAACTTTGTGCAAATGAAGCAAACAGAATGTAAATATTGGAATGGTTCTTCTGATTTAGAAACAAATATTAAGCATTTGTGAGAAAAAATTATTAAAGAAAATTAAGATACTCTTAATAAAACAAAGAATATGATCTATTGCCTTGTTTCATCTATTCGAATCAGTGACTTTAAAAACTGTCACAGCTGCTAACTGGTGGCCGTGTCACCCTCCCGTTGCCACACTCTCTGCCTGCCATCCCCTCACAGCTGAGAGCTAGCCCTACACAGTCATGCCCCAAACCCTCTGCTCTCCTCTGAACCTGTCGAAAGTGGCTTCCATTCACCATCTGGCTCAGGACAGCCTCTCTGCTGACCGCCCGCCTGGCGTCCAGCAGTCCAGAGGCCCACAGGCAGTCGCAGGCTGTGGCTTTTACCTCCCCAGCTCACTCCGTGACCCCGAGTCCTTCCACATCCAGTGGGCAGTCCACAGGCTCTCTCCCTGAGCTAACGTGTGGCTCCGGCCCACTACAGTCACTCTTTTCAGGAACATCTCAGGCACCCTGCAAGATCTCTCTTAAAAACTGACTTACATTCTTCCTGGCCTTCTGGACCAGGGTCTGTGCCACAGAACTAACAGGACAGGCCTGATGCTGGTGCCCTTAAAAAGGTCGTAGGCAGGCAGGCCCCAGTGGGCATCCAGAGCATGAGGAGGGTCCCACCATTCCTGGTGGCTGGACTGTGCCAAAGGTACAGTCTGTGCCAATTCCCTGCTTTCCTTCTGAGAGCGTGGAATCTGCTCGTGGGCTAGGCACAGGGTGCCTGCGTGACCAGCCCTAGTGACAATCCTGGCTGCTGTCTCTAGTGAGCTTCCCCAGTACACAGCATGTCCCATGAGTTGTCACAACTGCATGCTAGATGTCCTGTTACTGCTCTGGAGAAGGTCTCTGGTGTCCCCAGACTGCGCCCCATGCATCTCTACCATCTGCTATTTGGTGTGTCCCCTATCCTCTCACTGAGTCCTCCTGTGAGTCCCTGAGCTTTGGATGGTCTTGGGGACCCTGACAGGAGCCCCATGACTCTTGACCACCTCATACCCATGGTGTCCGACCAGAGCTGTGAGAACTACATCTCTGTTCTTTATAAATTACTCAGTCTCAGACATCCTGGTGTAGCGGCACGAAGCAAACAAGACAGGTGGCCGAAGACTTACTCAGCCACTATGTATTTCTTGTTTGAGTGTTAGCTCTAGTTTTCACTGTGAAGTGGTTTATTCTGGGTCTCTGTCCATTTTCTGTTTCTACAACAGAATGCCTGAGAGAGGATGATTTATAAAGAAAATAAATTTCTTAGAGCGCTCGCTTTGCAAGGCCCTGAGTTCAATTCCCAGCACCAAAAATAAATAAATAAATAAAATAAAATAAAAAAAATAAGGGGCTGGGGGTTTAGCTCAGTGATTAGAGTGCTTGCTTTGCAAGCACAAGGCCCTGAGTTCGATTCCCAGCACCAAAATAAATAAATAAATAAATAAATAAATAAATAAAAATAAAAAAAGAAAATAAATTTCTCACAGTTCCGGAGACCAAGAACTCAGTCTAACACTAAGGGGCCACAACCATGGAGGGCCTTCTTGTACATCCGAACATGTGATATGGTGAGCCAGGGTGAGCAAGCCAGAGCTCACTTTTTATAGAAGGCCACTCCCTCAATAACTGATTAATTGATTAGCCTACAAATGGAGTAATCCACTCATGAGGATAAAGCCTGTATGAGCCAATTGCTTCCTAAGGTTTCCACCTCTCAAACAGCATTAGCACATAACTTTGGAAGTAAGTTTCTAACATGTGAAATTTGGAAGCCATTCTTAAATCACAGCATTCTGATTTACCTGTCTTTTGTGAGTCTGGTTAATGTAAGTTGATTCTCCCAAGAACTATAACCTAGGGGTGCACTGAACGAATATTGGTTATGGGACTTCGGCCACATTACTTAACCACTTGGGCTTAGCAAACTCAGCTATGATATTGGGATCATAATAAACTACCTCTCAGGGATGTTGTGAAGACAAAGAGAACTAATACAGGAAAAGTGCCTGGAGTAACTGCTGGGATGTATACACTGTTGTGACTGGTGTTACTGCAACCAAGTCTATCTTCCTCTTATCCACCTGCAGGGCACGGTCTGGCACCTTGGGCTCTTCCACACACTGTTACCTCCAAGGCCTTTTTATCTCCAGGCTAAAGAGATCTGGCTCTTTTAGACATTTGTGAGCAATGCTTTCCAGGCCTCTTATCATCATGGTCTCAAGGGGAACTCTTTGGTGACCACGTTTTCACAAAATGCAAGTGGGAACTTGCTGTGGCCAGAGTTGGTGCCTCTTGTCACAGGCTTCCCAGTGTCCAAAGAAAGTGGAGGGAGAATGGTGTGTATGTGTGTGTGAGCGTGTGAATAAGTGGTCATGCAAAAGCCTGCCTGCAGAAGGAGGAAAGCCATCTCCTGCTCACCATCTGCACCCTCTATCCTCTTTGGACCCAACTTCAGCCTCCTCCTCCAGTAAACAGAGAAGGTTTAGGGGCTGATCTAGAACCGCTAGAGCTGGGAAGCCTCCTCACACACCCCTTCTATCAGGTCATAAACCCCATAGGAAACCACAGGTTCAGTGCCCAGGAATTGTCCATCTCTCACTGCCCTTACCAGTCTAGACTATCCTCCTGGCTCACCTCTGGCTCCTAGATCACACCCTGCACCACGCTGCCCCTGTGTCCCCCCTTGTAGGCTGTCTCATAGTCCCCCCGGGGGGTGGTTTCTGGGAGTCACACAGAGCAGGAAGACCACAGGCCCTCTCTGTACTTCTCCACCTGGCTGTAACCTTGTACTCCCCGAGCTCACTCCTGGCCACGTTCCCCCAGAAGCTACAGTGTGAGGAAGCATCCTTCCCTGAACACCAGCGGTCCAAACCCTCATTCTACAGGAGGATCAGGATGCGGCCAGTGGGTGTGTCTGAGTAAGGGTGTCCTTGGGTTGCTTGTCAGCCAGAGCTGCAAAGGAGACTGAGCCGGCCCTGGAGCATCCCGTTTCCGCGCTCCTCCCCTTTCCTATGATGCTTGTGGAGCACATGTGATGACAAGGTCCTGGCACAGTGCCTGCTCTACCTGGCCGCACTTCCGGCCACCATCCCAACACGGCTGCCTGAGTCTGGCCAAAGCTCCCGAACCATCACAATTGCACAGCCGGTTCTAGGTGCCCACCAGAAGACAATGCAGCAACTCCCCACCCGCATCTTCCCAACCCACAGCCAAGCCCAAACTGTGCCCTAGTGAGACCAGATGGGCTCTCCTTCCAACTCTCGGGTCTGCACACCTTAGCAAGATAAAACTTGAAACCTGTTTTGTCTTCTGTTTCCCGGGATCCAGGATCTTACCAAAAATAAAGTATCAGACTTAGCCATTGCCCCGAGGCCTTCATACCCACCACCATCACTCTCAGGATAACTAGTAATGGAAAGAGACCATGTACAGCGAAGGCAATACTTAAGCGACTGAACAAGTTTCCCCAGGAGAGAAACTAGAGGTCCGTGCGTCCTAAGGGGCGGGCAGTGGGGGAGGGGTGGAGAAGGACCCAGACTACCCGCCACTCGAAATTCAGGGCACCGGGCTGGCCCAAAGTTGGCGGTCGCGGTCTCCCCGCCCCGCCGCCCTGGTCGACCCGCGCGTGCGCCCCAGCTCGCCTTACCTGGCGCGCCATCCCGGGCCCCAGTCTCGCGGCGGCCTCCGACCACCCCAGCTTCCGGCGCGGTCCGGGGTGGAGATTGCACCTCGACCCACCGTGGCTGCCGCCCAGCTCCTGCGTGAGGGGAGGCGGGGCCGGGGGGGGCGCGGGCCGCGGGGGAGGGGCGACGGTGGGTGCGCCCGGGCCCGCCCCCCACGTCTGGCATCCCGATGGGGTGGACCCGCTTCCGCCCCGAGGGCCCGGCCTTGGCGGCCCGATGGCACAGGCGCGGACTACACTTCCCAGAAGGCTCCGCGGGATCAGGGGCGGGGCGGTAGCGGTAGGGGATGGGGCCCCATCCTCGGTTCCCAGATGCCAGCACTCTGAAGCTGCGCATGCCTGCGCGCACACTTAGGTCCTTGGGGTCCTTGATTGGTTCTGACATGCAGTTACATTTTGCTGGTCTAGTCTATTGACGGTGGCAGCTCTGAGCAAGTAGTAGACTTTGAATAAATGCGTGATGAATTAACTAAGCATGGAGCCCACCATTCCTCATCTCCCCTTGCATCCCCAAATTCGGGTGTGATGCTCTCTGCCGAGGCGTGGAGTCAAGGCTAAGCAAGCTGAACCCCGTTTCCCTGTCTGGAGGACCCCTATTGAGCAACGCGAAGAAGGGGATGTGGGGCAAACCTGCTCCTGGAGACAGCAGCTTGGAGAGCAGTGAGAGCAGGGGCCCCGTTAAGGGCAGCCCAGCCCAGACCCCTGTTGGGGGGCTTCATCTAGAATATTCTAGGAGAGGGAATTTCTCCTCAGCCACCCAGGCAGTCTCTAGTACCATTGGGCTGTGATGGCCTCCGCCGGCTTTGTGGCCGGGAACCTCCCAGAACATCAGAAGCCACGCTGACACCCCTGGGAACAACCTTGGAGGAGAAGTGTGGACAGAGACCACTTTCCATCTCGGCCCTGCCTTCATGCCCCACAACATCTTTGACGCTGGACCGGCCTTGTGTAACCTACTGGACAAAATTTGAAGCTATCACAAGAGAAAAGGCAAACCGAAGTTTCAACA
This sequence comes from Hystrix cristata, assembly GCA_004026905.1. Lineage (NCBI taxonomy): Eukaryota > Metazoa > Chordata > Mammalia > Rodentia > Hystricidae > Hystrix > Hystrix cristata. Next base: position 28,058 of record PVJO010008189.1, on the reverse strand, counting down.
TCTCATCTCCAGTGGCACCTCAGGGTAAGTCCTAGGCCGGAAGCCATGGACCCTACCCTCGGCCTCAGGATCCTCAAACTTTAAAACCTTAAAGTTTAAAAGCTTTTTTAAATGGGAGTAGCGCCACCTAAAAAAAAAAGAAACACCTTTATTTGAAGTGTATGGAGTCTCGCCACCCCTTTGACTCAAGCACCCTCTTCCTGACTAGGCATTGTGTGCCATTTTGTAGACTCCAGGTCATTAGTCACTGAAAACAGTTTGCCAACATCAGATTTGCTGAATAGCCAGGTATTCAAATTATGGAGAAATGTCCTGCCACTCCCCTTCCCCCAAGGTTTTAGGTATACCTTTGACTTGGTACCTGCATCTACACCAGCCCTTGTATTTGCATCACCAAAGGGTTGTGGAGAACTGGCCTAAATACGGTTTCTTTAGTGGGTCTTGTCAATCTAAAGAAAGTGGGAGAGAAACCAGCTGTCCAAAACAAAGATTTTGCTGGGCTTGATGGCAGATTGTAGTTTGGGGTAGGCATGCCATGGTGAACCACGCATGAGTACATCCTGGGAGGCAAAAGAAGACAAGGGTTTTTACAGTATAAAATGAGCAGGTTGTTTTGAGACAATAACTCTTGCGTCAAGGACGGCGTCAGTCCAAGGTCAAACTGGTACTTGTAGGGTGGTATCCCATGGTCTCTTGACCCCATCCTGTTAGCGTTTGACGTAAGTAACTCCAATGTGATTCCAACAACTTTCACACTCTGGAGACAAAGGCAGGAATGGAGATGGAACGCATTTTGAAAAAAAACATCTTAATTCACACTGGTTGTTCAGCAAATTGACATTCAGTGGCTTAGCTTTCAGCAGTTTGCATTTTGGCTAGCTGGTCATTCGTGAATCTGCTTTTGCTGAACTTTTCGGCTTCTTCTCCCAGACGGATCAGCTGGCTCCCTCCAGTGGTAAACTGTGCTGTCCACCACTCCTCCACTTGCAAGTGGCTGAGATTTAAAAATATTTTTCTGCTTTTATGATTTCTTTTTCCATCCATGAGGTTAATTAAAAGTACATTTGAATTTCCAAGTACAAATCTTTTTTAAAGTTATCGATTTGGTTTTGAGTTTTACCTTGTAGTCTGAGAGTATAGTATATGATGCTGACTTTAGGATTTTCTGAGATTTTCCTTATGGCTCAGTAAGCAAGAAATGTTTGAAATATTCCGTGTTTGCTTCAGAATGATATAGGAGAAATATAACTCCCAACCTGTGAAATGTCAGATATGCCAAATTTGTGTCCCCTGAAATTCAAGAATGAATTCTAAGGAACAACAGAGGCTAAGAGTAGAAAAATTTATTGAGAGATAGCTCCTGAGAGGCAGAGGGGTCCCAAAAGTGGGTTGCTACTGAGGTCATTTCTCTAAGAATGTTTTACAGAGCAAAATCACAAGGTGGGCACAAAATCGCGAGGTGAGTACAATAGGGTCAAACTATAATCAAACAATAAAATTATAAGTATAGCCACTTAGCGAATATTGATGGAACAGGGAAGTGGGTCACCTAGCAAAGGCACATGGAAAGAATAAAGGCATTTTGGGGAAGGGATGGGTCCAGGTGCTCTGACTTCCTTGAGACCCCAGTCCCTCTCTGACTGTGTATTAATTTCTATCTAATTTAGCTGCCTAGAATAAGAAGACTATATACATTCTGATGCTGTTTGCAGGGGTCTAGTTAGAGATATTAAATCAAGCTTATTGACCATGTTATTTATGCCTTCTGAGTATCTTATCTTTTTGCCTTTTTGAACTATCATTTATTGAGAGAGATGTGTTAAAGTCTTATATCAAGATTATGCATTTGGGGCTGGGGATGTAGCTCAGTAGTTAGAGCGCTTGCCTTGCAAGCCCAAGGGCCTGAGTTGGATCCCCAGCACCAATAAGTAAGTAAGTAAGTAAGTAAATAAATAAATAAGTAATACATTTGTCAGTTTCTCTCTGGATTTGTGACAATTTTTCTGTATATATTTGGAGACTATGAGTATACAACTTTAGAATTGTAGTATTTTCATAGAGGACTATTTATTATTAGGAATAATACTATGCCTAGTAATACTTTTTGTCTATAATCCATTTTGCCTGATATTGATATAGCTAACCTATCTTTGTTTTGGCTACTTGGCATATCTTTTCCTTTCTTTTTCCTTTCAAACTTTCTGTTTATGTTTTATTTGTGTTTTGTTTTGTTTTGTTTATTTATGTTTTAGATGTGTGTTATATAAGATCATGTAGCTAGATTTTGTTTTTGTTAAGTTCAGTATGATAATCTTTATCTTAATTGGAAAATAGTTCATTTGCATTTATTGCAATTATTAATATGTCATTCATTTCTACCATCTTATTTTGTGCATCTATTTATTCTGATTTTTATATGCTGTTACTGATTTTTTCTGTGCTTTTTTTTTAATGCATTATTTCTGTTAGATTGATCAATTTTCTTTCTTTTTTTCTTTCTAGTGATCGAAAGTGATGCCTTCCTTTTTTTATTCTGTTAGGAATTGCTCTTTATAATTTAACACACATTTATCTTAATATAGCATAATAGTAATTTCTATTTCCACCCTCCTTTCAAACAATAGAAGGCCTTTTGTGTATTAGTTTAATTGAACCACAGCCCTCTGTCATGTAGATACTTGTTCATTTTCATTACATCCTGCTTTGAGTCCCTCCCCCATTTAAGGGCATTGCTTTTTTTTTATATAATCTATGGTGTTTAGATTTACCAGTGTGCTCACCGGTATCTTTATTCTTTTTTTTTTCCTCTGCTTTTTTCTCCTTCTTTAAGGGTTTGATGTTCTATTTGCTTAAGTTCTACTTGCTTTTGAGAGTTTTTTAAAAGCAAGGATATGTTAGAAGTAAATGCTTCTATTCATTATATGCAAGTGCCTTTTCTAAAGTATAGAATTCTAGGTTGTAGTTATTATTCCTAGTTTTAGTATTTTATTCCATTGTCTTCTGACTTCCATTGTTGCTGTTGAAAAGTCTACTGTCTTAATATTCTTCGTGCATGATTTGTTCTTTCTCTCTGTCTGCTTTTAAAATCATCTCTTTGTTTATAGCATTTTTAAATGCCCAGGTTTGGATCTTTTACTTACCTTTATTGTAACTTATGCATCCTAATTCTGAGGTACCATATCATTTTACAAGTTTGAAAAATTCTCTGAAGATACATTGTATCTTCTAATAGTCACTCTTTCCCATTATACTTTCTCTCTGTGGAATTCATTTGGACATATGTTTGACCCCTTTATTTTTCCCATCTCTCTTAGCTACTCTTTAATCCATCATCATTTTTTTCTTTTTTATCATCATTTTTTAAAAGATTTATATTCCTTGTCACTACTAAATCTCTCTTCAGCTTTGTCTGATTTGTGTTTAATCTCTTAATTAAAGGATCAATTTTAGTGATTATATTTTTCATCTCAAATAATTATCTTGTATTTTGGGGCCTGGGGATTTAGCTCAGTGGTTAGAGTGCTTGCCTTGCAAGCATAAGGCCCTAAATTCAATCCCCAGCACTGAAAAAAAAATTATCTTGTATCTTTAATGAAATCACATGTACTTAGTTTCTTATATTTTCAGTAATTTTAACCATTTTTACTTTATAGTATCTGATAATTTTTCACATTATTTTTCTTGATGGTTTTCACTCATAGAAGATTGGTTTCTTATTATATATATATATATATATATATATTTTATTTGTTTGTTTTTTTTGGGACAGAGTCTTGCTGTGTAGTTCAGGCTGGCCTCAAGCTCACTATGCAGCCCAAGCTGGTTTCAAACTCATGCCATCCTCCTTCCTCTGCCTCCCAAGTACTGGGATTATAGGCATCCACCACTACGTCCAGCCCTTGTATATTTTATTACAGCTGTCCCTCAGTATTCATAGAGGATTTGTTCCAGGATCCCCCTGAGGATATCAAAATCCAAGGATGATCAAATCCCTTACATAAAATAGTGCAGTATTTTTGTAGAATTTACACAGTCCTCCTCTATGCCTTAAATCATCTCTAGATTGTTTATAATACCTCATACAATATAAAGGCTATGTAAATCATCACTATACTGAATTATGTAGGGAATAATGACAAGAAAAATTTCTGTACATGTTTAGGACAGAAACATGCTTAGTGCAAAAAATATTTTTTAAAAAATATTTTCAATTTATAAATGGTTAAATCCACAAGTGCATAAGTGACAGGTAGGGTCAACCATATTTTGTTTTTTTTGTTGTTGTTGTTGTTGTTTTTTTTTATGTTACATCTGGAGGTGGACTGTGACCTGCTGTCCTGCTAGAAAATATATTTCCTGGTGATCGTAAGCCCAGCTACAGCAAAGAATCAAAGAAACCGAGTTTAAATTAAGAGAAGACAATTTATTTAGAGGACATTTTATTTAAAAGTGGTGAAAAAGGGGGAAAAGGTGATGCTAGATAGCTACTCGATGAGTAGGGAGCATTCGAAAGCGAAATACTCCGGGTCAACCATATTTTGAATCGTGAGCCTATTTCAAGCTGTGTTCGATCATGGGTATCCTGTGTGGCCTGGGTGAGGGGGTGCCCTTTAGTTTATGTTTGCTTGTTCTACGTACTCCACCGGAATCATTGTAGCTTGAGCACCATTTATGATGACTTTAGATTGGAAAGTTTCTGAACTGTATGGGTGGTGTAAACTCGAAGCCCTAATGTGTGAGTACAGTTCTGTGGTTATAATTCTCAGGGGAATGCTCTTCCTCTCCAGGAAAGAAAGTGGATGGATTCTCCCTGCATCTGGCCCCCTAAGAGCCTGACTTTAGATAAGAAGGGGGGCCCCCCTGATCTAAAGCCAAATCTCCTGTACACACATGGCTATGAGAATTTAAGTACCAGGTTGTTTCAACACAACCACCCAGGCTGCCAAGGACCAGTTCTAATTCGCCTCTCAGGGTGTTAGTTCATCCCCATCCCCACCCTTGTGATTAGAGACTATCTAGGAATAGATATTTGTTGTCTTTTATCTTGCATTTCTAGGTGTTTGAGTTAGGGGAACTTTTAGATCATCTAGTTTAGCATATTGCTAGTAACAAAAATCTATCCATTTTCAAATAGCACCCCTTCTTCTTTTGTTCAGCTATCCTTATCCTTGCTTGATAATTTCTTTATTTGGCTGTTTTGCTCAGTATAGACTCTTCTTGTTCAACTGTGTCTTTCATGTGTCTGGCACTGATAGAAATCAAATATGAATGAATGAATATTATACATTAATGGACAGATGAGGGCTGCTGCACATAGTATTATAGACAGCAAAGTAAGGCAGAAATATTATAGCCAGTCAGACAGGGCTGGGCCCTCAGTGGAGTAAATACACAAGAGGAGAATACGCTACAACTATGGTTGGAGGCTAGAGGCGCATCCAGTGAAGGTCAGGTTTCAAAATAAGGATGGAAAGACCAGAGCCACACCCCTGCTTGAGGGATAAACAATGAACCGAAGATTACATCTGATAAAGTCTCGGTCACCCAGGTGGGCAACCAAGATCTCCAGATCCAACTCACCCTGGAATGTCCTTGTTCTCTCCTTGCCAATTTACTATGTGACCTTCTTCTCCATTGGATCACTATTACCTAAGTGACTACACTTGTAATATTATTGGTTAATCATCATTTTGACACATATTGTACCCGCCTCACAATTTTGCTCTATAAAACTTCCCCTGAAAACTGAGCTCGTTGGCAACCCACTCGGGTCCCCTCCTGTCTCTCAGGAGCTCTCTTTCTCTCTCAATAAAATTCCTACTCTTAACCTCCTTTGTTCCTTAGAATTCATTCTTCGACTTTGGGGAACACAAACTCAGCGTAACTGACATCTAGTAGGTTGGGAGTTATATTTTTTCCCCCTATATCAGTAGAAAACACTATGGTCACACAGCAGGGTCCAGGAGCCCGTGCCTCTGTAGGGAAGCTGGATTAGGGACAATAGTGTCCTGGAATCGTGACAATCAATCAATCGTGCCTTAAGCAGAAATCACTTTGTAGCATATCTTCCCAAGTCCATGTTTAGTGATCTCATATTTGTAGTTTGAAATTGGCTATGATGGAATTACTTACACCGTGAAATTGGAAAACACACCACACAGAAACACACACACACACACACACACACACACACACACACAAGAAATTGGAAAACACTACAAATCATATGCCCATGGAGAGGCAGTTAAACATTTACCAGCATCATTGTTTGGGGGTCATGAAAACACGTAGGAAAAATGAGACTAAACCAGACTACATAGAACCCTAAAATCCTAAGTGAGAAGAAACTCAGAATTGAAGGAACCTATCATTCTGGGCCTGTGGTACTCAGGGTCTTAAATCACCTTAGACTTCCTCGCAGATTTGCAAAGATTCGTTGTCTTCAAATTTAGGATTAGACAAGGGAGTTGACTCTTCAACACAAGCATTAGTGAGCAGAGTTGCAGATGAGTAGGGGGCACTTTGATTTGAACCAGGGACCTCTTGATCTGCAGTCAAACACTCTATCCCTGAGCTATACCCCCTGGTGCTGTTCTAGTTGTAAGTAAGTAATAGCTATTACCTGCTTAGCTGAGCCCAATAGTTTTATAAACTGTTTCTACAGATGTTATTCAGGCTGGGCCGCCTGGAAGCTACCAAGCCTGCCTCACAACAATTTTACCTCCTGGCAAAACAAGCAACAGTTTTCCCTCTCTGTAGCAGTTTCCCTGTCCTTTCTGGAGTGAGGTTGACACTACGTGTGTAGCAGAAACATCCTTCAGAATCCCTGGCCTGTGTCCTTTACAGTAGGTATGTGGGGGGGGGGAGCCAAGATTTGTGTTCTTTCCAAGCACACAGGCTTAGGACCTGAGTCTCCTCCTCCTGACAGGGTCCAGGATTCAGGACCCTGTTACTAAATCAGTAATTCTCTTATCTTCCTCCTGTCTCTATTTTTTTTTTTTTAAATCAGTTCAAAAACGCACGATTTCACACTTGGAGCCACATAAGTAGATTTATACACCCTTAAGGCCACCCAGGGGACTTCGGACACCTCGAGTGAGGCTGATGGGGTCTCCAGGATTTGAATGGTGCATGGTCTGAGCCTCGGGGCCAGCCTTCAGATGTCACGTCTCTGAGGATCATTTTGGGAGGTACAGATGCTGCCTGCGGTTAGGAGCAATCACCTTTGGCAGTCCCAGACCCTGCCCAGGTCTAACTCTGCCTCCTTTGCGCCCCCGCAGGAAGACGTGGGTACTGCAGCACTCAGGGAGATCCTGGTTTGGAATCGTGGCATCAGCCAGGGTCGGCGGGAGGCGGCTGGGTACAGGGGTTAACTATGAACGTGGCCGCTGGTCCTTGGGACTCAGCTCTAGACTGATAGTTCCTAATTTTAGGCCACATCAGTTACTGGTAGCTGAGGCTCCAGGAAGCAAGAAGTAGATTTGGTGGGAGAGAGGAGGGTTCCAGAGGAGAGAGGAGGCCGGAGGGTGCGGGCCACATCCACTGCTTCTGTTTGTTATCAAGTGCACACATTATTCGTGCATTGTGTCTGTGGTCATTCGGCAATAAGTCTCAAGCTAATCTGTTTGCATAGGCATTTACCTCTTGTCCAAAGGTGCCCACTTGGGTATTTACAGATACTTAATTATAATGTATAGTATCATTTAAGTATTAATGTCAATAATATTTATTTATATTTAACTCGTATAATATTATTTTATATTTCAACACTTCCCTTGTGTGTTGCAATGGATGTATTAAATATGTCCATCTGGTGGATCCTCTTAACTAACGCTTATTTTTGGAGTATGGCTTAGATTATGAGCATTCTGAAAAAAAATCATGCTAGGGCTTATTTTCTAGTTAAGTCTTCTCTCAGGGAAAATATGGTATGTAGTTCAGGCAGACCTGGAATTCATTCTATTCTTGCCTCAGTCTCCCAAGTGCCAGGATTACAGGCCTGTGCCATCATGCCCAGCTTTTTGCTAGGCTTTCTTGAATATGACACCAGAGGCAGAGGCAACAACAACAACAACAACAAAAATAGGTAAATTGGACTGCGTGTAATTCAAAATATTTTGTGCATCAAAAGATACTCTCAATCGAGTAAAAAAAATCAACCCATAGAAGGAGAGAAAATATTTGTAAATCATATATCTTATAAGAAGTTGATATCTAGAATATACAGATATTTCCTAAAACTCAACAACATAACAACCAAGCTAAAAAATAGGCAAAGGACTTGGATAGACAGCTCTCCAAAGAAGATATACAGACTTCACCTTTTTGGGGGGAGGGGATGCTGGGAATGGAACTCAGGGCCTGTGCAAGCACTGTACCACTTGAGCTAAATCCCCAACCCCTCCAAAGAAAATATAGGAATGACCACAGACACATGAAAAAATGTTCAGCATCCTTACTCACTAGGGAAATGCAAGTCAAAACCACAGTGAACTATCACCTTGTACACACTAGGACGGCCACTACTATAAAAACAGAAAGTAAGTGCTAATGGATGTGGAAAAATCAGGACCCTTGTAGACAATAGTTGTTGCGAAAAATGGTGCAGGCACTGTGCAAAACAGCATGGCCATTGCTTAAAACATTAAAAATAGAATAACCATACAATGCAGCAATTCTTTTTTGTGTATATACCCCAATGTTGAAAGCAAGGTCTTAAAGAGATCCTGGCACACCTATGTTCGCAGTAGTGTTGTTCACAACAGCTAAAATGTAGAAGCAACCCAGTGGTCCGTTGACGGGTGACTGATGAGTGAAAGTGCAGGCATGCAGTGGGATTTTATTCAGCCTTGAGAGACAAAACAGGAGTTATTTTGAGCAGGGATTCAGAGCACAGGTGAAAGGACCGACCTCAATCTGCAGGGGACAGTTTGTTGTTTGGGAAGGACACACATTGCACGTAGGCTTGGTGGTGGGAACCTTAGTGTCTTCGCGCCACAGGACTTCGTTTTAGTAGCATGAGTGAGAAGGGGAGACATGGGGCCAGAAGTCAAGAAGGGTGGACAAATTGGTGAAGTAACTAGAGTGGAGACTCGGAGAGTAGAGCTGGGAAGGAGTCATGGACTGTGGGCGGCAGCAGTCTTGAACAAGTCTAGCAGTCAGGAACTTGGGTGGCGCCAGTCTCTGAGGTCGTGCGATATCCTACAGTAGAGCACGCAGCCTGGGTACAGAGATCAGAAACCTTGGCCTGATCCAAGGTGAGTTCTGCCGGGTGGTTGGCGAGGGTGGGCGATGGGGCAGGAGAGTTGCTCTTCAAGGGTCTGGGGGAAGGGGGTGGGTCGCGGACCTGCCCCTAGGTGCGGAAGTAGGGAGGGGGCACATCTGCTCTCTGGCTGTCTTTTGCTCTCTGTTACTTTGAGCGAATCACCAGTATCTCTGGGTTCTCCGGCCTGATGAACCCGCTCCACCACCCTTGCCCTCGGGGCTCATTCAGCCCTCTCAGGAGCAGGGGGCCAGAACTTCAGGCCTTGGAGCCAAGAATGGGAAACATGGTGTCAGGCTGATTATGTGAACACGAACAGGACAATGACTGGTCCCGTTCTTCTCACTGGAATAAATACTTATTTTGAATTTTAGATTTTGTTTGTTTGTTTGAGACAGGGTCTGGCCGTGTAGTTCAGGCTGGCCTTGAGCTCTCTACGTAGCCCAGGCTGGTCTCAAACTCAGGGCGATCCTCCTGCCTCAGCCTCCCGAGTGCTGGGATTACAGGCATGCACCACCACGCCCGACTACATTATGTTTTTAAAGTGAAATATTTTTATTTTTTTAAAAGCGAAATATTTTATGTGTAACAAAGTGATTCTGTACGTAAACTGCACAGGTGTGAGACCAGATTGTAGCCCCTTTCCACGGGGCTGCCGCAGTCCCTCTGATGGGAAGGTAGCGTCCCATTAGGTTGCTGTCCTTTCTCTGTCTCCTTGGCATCATTAGGGCCTGTTAGCAAGGACAGGTGTGTGTCTCCGCCATGCGAATGAACATCTGCTTGGGACAGGGACACAAGCTGGCCTGCTGTGGGACAGAGGGGCTGATCTCTGAACAACACCAGGCCCCTCTGCTCCCGTGGGGTGCATGGACCCCCCCCGGAGAATGCCTACCCAGGGAGGGGCAGGGAATGGGGAGAGGAAAGGAAGGTAGAAGAGGAAGCAGATGTTGGGCGGCGAGGTGAAGCTGAGCAGGTGCAAAGGATGAAGGACCCTGCTGCCGACCTTCCTCCAAACCGGGCCTCCCTGCACCGTCCTGGTGAGCTTGGAGCTGCAGAGGGCAAAAATCCGTCAGAGAAACAGGGCCTCGGGGAGCAGGGGGCTGGCGCAGGGGTAGAAGAGCCTCTGGCCGATTTGTGATTTGTGGACCAGGGTCTGGGCCTGTGAGCGTCTACGAAAATGAATAGGACTCGCAGACCCCAGAAACTGTGGATGGGACAGCATAGGTGAAAGGCTCTGGGAAGCTCAAGTCTACCAGCAGGGGGTGTAGCTCAGGGGTAGAGCATTTGACTGCAGATCAAGAGGTGCACGGTTCAAGTCTGGGTGCCCCCTGCTAATAACTCATCTTATTGTCAAACCCAGCAGGGCCTTTTTCCTGTTCAGGATTGTGCTTGCTAGTCACCCTCGACAACAGCCTTGCTAACTTCCGGTCTGTTTTCTCTGGTGACATCAGATAATCTGGCAGGAGCCAGAGTTCTGTTGTTAATGATCTGTGTGTACTTCATCAGTATTTAATTAGTTACTCTTCAAAGTTTACATTTGCAGAGATATGCTGAATCAGGTTACATACCTTGGCTTGGACCCGAGTTAAATGAGTAAGGTTACCAAAAATGCAGGTCAACTCTAGGAATTCTGATTAGTAGCACATAGTGGGAATCGAGACTTTAATTTGGAGGGGCACAATCCTCTGCTGACATCCAGTGATTCTAATGGCAGAAAAACCATGTTGGGAGTTAGATCATTATATAATCACCGATGCCATCCAGGGGAAGTCATGTCCTTCTGGTGCCTTCAGTTCTGACTGAGGGACGTCGCTGCTGGATTGGAGGCATGCAGAGGTGGGAGACTGCAGGCAAGTTGGAATGACGCCGTTGCCACAGTAGAAAGAAAGTCAGCCAGCTGTAGTGGCTCAGCAGCGCTAGGGGCAGTGGTGGGACACAAGTAAGACTCAACTCCCTGCATTACAGCTCGGGATTAAAACACTTACTGGACAATACTAGTTGTTTTGAGTAAAGAATGTCATTGGTGATCACAGGAACTTGATTCCAATTCAGAGGCTCCATTCCTACATCCTTAACCCCGTCATATCTGGCTCCCTGCATGCCTTTGACTCATAGTGCATCTGTAGACTGAGTGATACTGATCCCGAACTCCTGTGAGGCACATGAGAGAGATCGAAAGAAGTTATATTCTTCACACTGCATCTTACAGCTAATAAATATAATTAAACATATTGTCCAAAGAAGAAAACATTCTGTCATTGCCCTGATCGTTCTTTACAGAGCTGAGAGTGAGGTGGAGTGCAGGGAAGGGGGCTGTTATGGTTTGTGCCTAGATGTCCCCCCCAAAGCCAGGTGAAGTCACAGAGGGGACTTTTTCAGAAAAGGCTGAATCTAGAGTGTGCGATGCTGGGATTAAGGGCTTGTGGTTACTAAATCAATCCATTGATTGGTTTGGCACCGCCCTAATCCTAGCAGCCCGGATAAGATATGAGGCACAGGAAGAAGCTGCTTAAATCCCCTGCTTACCTTGCCACCTTTTGCCTGTTTGCCATGGAACCGTGCTTTGGATCCAGCCGATTGTGGACTGAAACCTCTACAAACTGTGAGCTAAATAAACCTTTCCTCTCTTAACTTTGGGTGTTGGGTATTTTGTCTCAGCAATGACAGAAAAGTAACTAAGGTGGGAGAAGATGAGGTCTCCAGAAGGAGGAGAGAGCAGGACTCCAGCTCTAAACTGCGATTCCCACACTGACACCACACGGGACTGAATAGGTGGAGGCTGAGGGTGATGGAGGGAGGATTTCTAGGATTCTGTGATGGAGCTATGGGGAAGGTCACGCCAGGTGGAGTCTGTGCGAAGCAGAGCAAGCAGGTCTCCCTAGGTCACTGGAAGGGAGGAGAGACAGAAAAGCATCCTGGATCCTTGGCTGAGGTGATGTGGCCAAATGGTGTTAATCGTGAAAGCCTAACTGCTTTCATGTGGGTTTAATTTCGGGGCAGAGACTGTGACTACATTTCAGCAATTCATGGTCCAGTCCCGTCACTGGCTGGCCCTCCCTTTCCTACTGAAGAAAGGTTGATCTGTCTGCCCTGTGCCATGCTCTAGGTATCGCAGAGCTCTCTGATTTCTATTTCATGAGTATCCCATGGTAGGACCTTCTGTTCAGGTCACTTTTTCTGCCCAGTACATTGCGGGATTCTGTAAATGCTGTGGAGGAGACTTCTGTCAATGGAGGACAAAATGGGAGGAAGAGAGAGGTAAGAGAGTTGCACTATCCTCTACCCACAGCTCTTTATCATAAAGGTGGACTCCAGTTATGATGTGCTCAATAATTGGGTGTGTTTTGTTTTTACATCATTTTAACCAGTGTAATTTTTCAGATCTATACCATGGAAGGACTCAGATAAAATCAAAATCTTCCAAACTGGTTTTTTTGTTTTGTTTTGTTTTGTTTTGTTTTTACACATATTAGCAAATTCTTCCAAACTGCTAAGAGTCATCCGGGGATCTCCTTGGAGACACTCGGCCCTCCTAGGTCCCCTGCCCAGAGGGTCTGGCTTCATTCTCAGGGAATCAAGACGTTTTGTCCTCCAAGACAGGGCTTTGGCCCTGAACTGCCCTGTCCTCCAAAGCATCTGCTGAGCAGCCCCCTGCCGGAGTCCAGCTCCTGGGGCTGAGTGCAGAGCGCTCTCGCCACCGACCTCCAGGCTTTCAACCCAGCGCCTCAGCCAGAGACTGGAGACGGAGGTGCTGGTCGCCAGAAGAGGTGGCAGTCAGTTGTGCAGAGGTGATCAGGGTGGCCTTGTAGGAAGGGCATACACGACGGCAGAGCTCTAGAAGTCTGTCTGGATGACAGCCAGGTGTGGTCACACAGGTTTAGAGTGCTTACTACACACCCTGAAATAGGGGCATAGCTCAGGGGTAGAACTTTTGACAGCAGATCAAGAGGTCCCTGGTTCAAATCCAGGTACCTCCTTGCTAGGTTCACTTTTAGATCTCAGAGAATAAGATTCCTGAAGTCACCAATAACAAGGAGTCACAGAATGGCTGTCGTCACCCACATTGCCCCTTAATCCCCAGCAGTGTCCCAGATAGGAGCTGTACAGTGTTCCTCTGTACTCTGGCTTCCAGAAAAAGACGGCAGAGGGCGCTGTGAGAGCCATCCAGGCCGCGGCTGGTCTTGGGGTGACTCAGGCTGTCCTCAAGACTGTGACCCTGAGGCTCACTCCTTGCGTGGAAAGCCAGCCTTCCAGGGGATCTGAGGGGCTGAAGAGCCCAGCTTCGTTCTCTGGCAGGTGCTCCATCTCTCCAGGAAGCCCCGTCTCACCCCCAGGCTCTGTACTCCTGCTCCCACAGGCCTCCCGTTAGGAAATGTTTCGGTTCGTGGGTGTGTCTGCTAGTAGGAATAATACACTTTGAGGACCGAAGACAATGTCTACCTGTCTGTGACCTAACAAGCTCAGTGTTTGTCTAGCTGAGTGACTGATGGGGTGAAATAATGAGCAGCCTCCTGAGATTTTGGAGTATGAAGGGGCTCTCCGTGAGGCGCATGTAGGTACAACAGCAACCCAGGATGACCTGGTTCTTGTCCAGGTGACTGTATGTGGATTTAGGGGAAGTACGTACCAGAGTCAGGCGCCTCTCCAGGCGGAGGAAAGAGTGGAGTGTGAATACAGATATTCCTCACCTAATCACAGCTGGGACTTACAACCCTGCTGGTCAGATTTATGGCCTATCTTTTTGTTTTGTGTAGTTCTGTAAAACTTGTTGATAGACCCTCACAGTCCTTTATTTTGTACGGTACACTTTGTTTATATAGTACTGTAATTTTTGCTGATTATCGCATAGAGTACTGTAGTTTTCTATTCTGTTAGACATTACAGTACCTCATGTAAGAGTTCTGCAAATGAAAGCAAAGTCATCAAGTTGGAGTTTCCTTTGACCATTTCTGTGCTCTGAATATTGTAATGTCCACCCTATATACGATTCCTTGTTTGGAGAATGAATTTGTTTAAAGACCTGGTCGCCAGAGCGGGACTTGTTTGTTGAGCGAGGGTTACCTGTAGTCTGTTGTATTTTAGGCATATTCGCGAAGCATGTTGTGCAAATAAACATAGCACTCATGAAAAAGTGAATGTCTTCAAAGTGGGTTTTATTTCTATAGTGTCTGATACTAGGAAAAAATAAGCTACCTGATGTTTTTTGGATACTGGGGCAAAACGAGTCACCTCCTATATAAGGAGTAACGTACAGTAGCCAAAAAATATATGGTTTGCCTGTTTTGAGGCAGAAGGGAGTGATTTGGAGCACGGTTTTAGGAGATTGTTGATCACAAAGGTTACAGGCACAAGTGCTGTGTCAGGGCCAGGAAGATACCAGCACACTCTTTGTGTTGGGCTCCCTGCTAAGGAGTATTTGCTCCCAACAGTTCCTTGGGTGATAATAACACTGATTTGGAGCTTTAAATCAATTTGGAGTTCAAAGGGGGCTGGGGATTTAGTTCAAGTGGTAGAGTGTTTGCCTGGCAGCACAAGGCCCTGAGTTCAATCCCCAGGACCCCCCTAAAAAAAAAAAACCAATTTGGAGTTAAATCAATTCTCAGATAGAAACAAAACTCTTCAGGAGTAATGTTACCTTTGAAACCTTTTGATATGCAGAAATATCTCATATCATGCGGTTGCATGTATTTTTTATCAAGGGTTATATATTATATCTGAATTGCATCTGTTTTGCAATTGTGATCTTTGGTGAGCACTTTGTCTATGTCTGCTATATTATAAGACAGCCTGGATTTTCTGAATAATTTTCCTTGTTTTTTTTTTTTTTCCAGTGCTGGGGATCGAACTCAGGCCCTTGTGCTTGCCCGGCAGGCACTCTAGTCACTGAGCTAAATCCCCAGCCCCTTTTCTGAATAATTTTCATCCCTGCCCTTTCTGATACACGAGGGATCAATACTGGCTGATTATCCCAACCGATGTGGTAATTTGTCAGTGGTGCAGTATTTTATTTTAAAGGTTACTGGAGAGCAGGTGTTCTTAAGAAAAACAAATCATTTTCATTGAACTATTTTGATACTATGATGTCTAAATACAGATATTCCTCATTTAACAACTTACCTGGTTAGTGAGCGTTTGGCCTTTCAATGCAGGTGCAATGTTCAGACTTAGGACCCGCCTCTGGGATGTACAATCCATCTATTTTTTTTATACAGTCCTGTACATCTTGTTGATAGGGCTTCTATTTCTTTTTTTGTACAGTCCACCTCATTTATACAGTACCGTAAGTTTGTCTGTCTCTCCTCCAAGGTACAGTGTAGTTTGTCTTCCTGTCTTCCAATGTATTTGCTGCCGAGGCCGACGCAGGCCAGCGAGCATACACACTGTGTGCCTGCTGAGCAGGAAGGCCTAGTCCTTGCGGATAGAAGTCAGAACAGCCCTTGCTTCCTTGGGATGGTGGCAAGAGTCAGAGATTAATTTCACCTGGCGCTAGGGAGTTTTGTGTGAGAAATGTTCTGTATCTTAGGGGTGTAGGTTACATTGTGGGTACACTTTTCAGAACTCATCAGATTGCACATTTAAGATCTTCGCATTTTTCTAAGTCATGTTTTAATAAAATTATTGTAGGTATTTTCCATCATTCTACCCTGACAGTCTTGCCTTTTAATGACAAATATAACTAGAATATTTGAGCATTTCAGAGTTGCAAATGGCATGAGCCAGCTTGGCTTGCTCGAACCCCTCCTCTATTCATCCCTGGCTCCACCTGTAACCTCCACGTGCAGACACGTGGGATACAACACAAGCTTGCCCAAGCTGCACCCCAGCAATTGTCACGCCCAGTGCACCCTACAGTCCTAGGAATGAGCTCACCGGAGACTTTGAATGTGAGGTTCCGGGCAAGATGTCTACACAGGCCCTGGGAGTGGGCCGGGAATTCCAGGGTCCCAGTGAGAGGGTAGGATTGAGGGCAGAGGGTCCAGGTGGATGCATCTCCATGGGAGAGGGACGGCAGGGGCGGGGTGAGAGAGTGGGGTTAGCTCAGCAGAGGCTTTGGGAAGAGGGCTCCTTCCCATGCCTACCAAGCTAAACCCCAGGACTCCTAAATGGCAGGGCTGACTCCAGAGCCACACTGCTCCTTCATGGGGCTCTTTACCTCCACCATATCCTAGGGGACAAGAGCACCTTCCTCTGTCCTTACCAGCCCCTTTACTGCCCAGTTTCCACTCAACCCACCTGGAGCCCCCGTCTTTGGGGTTTTCTTCCCCATCTCCTGCCTATTGCTGTTTCTTTCTTTCATAACTTAGTCCTTAGTCTAGGAAGGGGCTTATCTTAGTCCATTTGTAGCTGCCGTAACAAAATACCTGATGCTGAGTGATATATAAAGAAAAGAAGCCTATTTAGGTCATAGTTTTACAGGCTGAAAACGCCAGCTAGCACAGCACTGGCCTCTGGTGAAGGTCTTCTGGCTATTTGGCAACACAGCCATGGCATCACATGGCAGGGCTGGGGGTGGAGGAAAGGAAGGAAAGGAACAAGAAGGAGCAGGAGAAAGAGGCCAAGGGAGGGAAAGGGGATGGGAGAGCTGACATGAGAGAAGAAGCAAGAGACTAAGGAAAATAGGGAGAGGTCAGACTCACTCTTTTATCAAAACCCAGGCTCATGGAACTAACCCACACCTGGGAGACCTAACCCACTCCAGGACACCAGCATTAACCCTTCACAAGTAATGATCCAATCACCCCACCAGGCACCATCTCTTGAAGGTTATACCAATTTTCAATACCACTGTACTAGAGACCATTCTTCAATATGGGGTTTGTGGGGAACAAACCCTCTCCACAGCATAGCATTTCTTCTTCCTAACCCGGAAGGCAGAAGACCACAGCGGGCAAAAAGAATACAGCATTGGAAATCCAAAGCCCATAGGGCAGTTAGATGGATCCTAGCTCTTACCTTGAGTGAGTTACTTAAGCCCTGCTCATCAGTCTTTTTATATGGGAAATGGGAATCAGAACAATTGTGGCATGATATGTATGTCTTGAATATGAATAAGAAAATGTAAATCACCGTATGAATACTAGTTAGCAGAAAGCTGTGCTGTTGGGGACCCAAGGAATTCAGGGCCTGTCCATAGCATGGGACCACAAAGACCTGCAGGGACAACACCCTACCGGCCACAGTGTAGTGGAGCTGGGGCACAGAACAGAACCTTGGAGTCTGCAGAACTCGTGGAAGACATTTAGGGAGAGTCTTACTGGGAACCTCCTAGAATTATACATGGGGAAAGTCTCCTTCTATGTGGATCGTTCAAGGGAGCGAGACGCACATTAGTGTGTATTAAGGGCACAGAGCAAACAGGATTTCAAAGACCAGGGTTCACAGATGAAAGCCAAGCTTGCACCGTGAAGGACTTAATCATCAGATCCTGGACGCCTGGGACATGGTGACCAGGTTC
The DNA here is from genome assembly GCA_004026905.1 of Hystrix cristata. Lineage (NCBI taxonomy): Eukaryota > Metazoa > Chordata > Mammalia > Rodentia > Hystricidae > Hystrix > Hystrix cristata. The sequence goes on along the minus strand of PVJO010008189.1, from coordinate 10,341 downwards.
TCCTACATACCACTGCTACTGGAGATCCCAGACGTGTCCTCCTAAACCCACCAGCCCCCTCATTCTCAGCCCTCTCCAGCTTGATTCTCTCCCTGCTTTAGCATTTTGGGAGTCTTGGGGCTTTCCTGACAGCTGGTCTCCCTAACCACCTTCTTTTTCCAAGCAGGTACCTGAGGCCCACACCCCCTGAGTCATGGTCTCAAACTCTCTTAGGGATTCCCCAGCAGAAGAGACTATCCTATCTGCATGCCCTGGTGACAGTCTGGGGCTTTTTGCTTTCTGCAACCCTTTGAACAGGCTGATACGCCCTGTTCCTTTGAGCGGGGGACCCGCCATCTGTTTATGGGTACAGGAAAACTTGTACCTGTGAAGCAGAGCATTCCTGGGACAGGAAAGTGACTTCAGGACAAGTTGATGCTCGCCCCATATCCCTTGTGGTGGTCCCCAGAGGCTTTGTAGTGGAGTCAGCCTCCTGGTCTGACAGGAATAACTAATGGGCTTGTTTTAATAGGGTTTGTGTGGCAATAAAGCTAAAAGGTGTTTATGAAAAGAACAAGTAAGCATGGGGGTGTGGCTCAGCAGTAGAGCATTTGACTACAGATCAAGATGTCCCTGGTTCAAATCTAGGCATCCCCTGCCTTATTTAATTTTGTTACCTTACCTTGGTGTTGGGCTCCATCTCCATTTCCCTGCCAGGGTGCTAGGAGACAGTATCTTCCTGGAAGGAAGAGAGGGTCCAGGTGTGGTTGTGTCTACCAGCAAGTGCTCAAACTCTTTTGCTACATGAATTCCATTCTTCACTGGCCTGTATGGGCCAGTGCATTTACAATATTCTTAACGAAACTCTTGTATATTTTATATTGATCCCAAGGAGCCTGTATTTTTCTTGCTATTTCAAGTGATAGCTCTTAAAATATTCAATTTCTAAGTCTTTGGTACGGATGTGATCAAATATATATATATATATATATATATATATATATATATATATATTTTTGTGTGTGTGCTGGGGATCGAACTTGGGTCCTTGTGCTTGCAAGGCAAGCACTTTAACCACTGAGCTAAATCCCCGGCCCAAATATATTTTATTTTAAATAAGTTTATGGTATTCTCACAATTTAGTGAACTTACTAATCCAGGTAATTTGTAGATTCCTTTGTGTTTTCTATGTAGATCATCGCAGTATCCATGAATAATGGGTGCTTTGTTTTTAAACTCCTCTCCTTCTCCCGCCTCTCTCTGTCTTATCTATACCTTGTGCACTAGCTTAGCTGTGCTTTAGGTGTGGTGCAGTATTAAACAGAAACAGTGCAACCAGGCATCTTTGTCTTCTTTCCAGTTTTCAAGTGAATGCTACCAATGTTGCCTATTAGTAAGACGGTTCCTGGAGTTTTCGGGTATTTCCTTCCTTGTTCCTTCCTTTTCCATAAAGGAGAGCACACTGCTAAGGAGATGGACAGCGCAGAGTGACTGGGGATGTGAGACAGCATCCTCTAGCAAGAAGGGTCGTCACCTGAGCACAGGGTAGCATGCACGCTTGGGGGTGGAGAAACCAGTGCCCGGACCGAACAGGGTGCATTTGTCTGGTGCCACATTGGGTAATTTACATTTACTCTACCCGGAAGTAACTTTGCCAGTTCCACTGTGGTTACTTCCACCTACCAAATATTTATTGCATAAAAATTTTCATGCTCAATGTTGTGTTCAGCACTGTGGAAAGACACAAACAGATTGCAATTTTACTTTTTCAACACTGAGGGCTTACTATCCGTGTAATGAGCATAAGTAACTAAATTAAACTGTCTGAAGGATGGGGAGAAATTCCCCTTGTTCCGATTTTCCTCTTTGAGCCTCTACCATTTTGAGCTTTTTAGTCTCTCTGGCACGGTTCTATGGGCACTGTCACTACTGCATGTGCACCTTCGGGTGGGTGTCCTTTGTCTACACCTTTAGGATGTGTGTGGCCTTTCCATCTTGGTGGTGGTGGCCTTAATGTAGGGCATTGGTGAGGGACAAGGTTCATTCCTGAGAGCCCGCCATCTGTGAAGGGTCAGGGGCTTGGCCAGCAGCGGGGGCACCTGTAGTCCCTGCTGCTCAGCCTAAGACTTTTTCGTGTAGTAGAGTTGAAGGTCAGTTAGATCTGTCTTCTGCAGCTCCAGAGTTCTGTGGCCGAAATCCACAGGCCCTGATGCTATGGTTTCTCCATGATGCTTTTCAGGTCCTCCTGGGGAGTTCTCCACCTTCTCGAGCCACCACCATTAGGGGATAGCGCACAGAGATGTGGGCTGGAGAAATGGCTCCTCACATAGCTACTGCAGGTGCCTCGGAGAAGATTAGGCTGGATCTCCTCACAGTGAGTTGTGCTGTGTACAAAGTGAGGAGATTAAACACGTAAATCTTGAGGTCCTCCCCAGAGTGTGTGTCAGTGTTTCTCCCAGCTGCTGCTGTAACCATAGATGGGCAAAGGGGGCGTGGGCAGATGTGCGAGCACTGTGTAGGGTTGGGGGCCCTGGGGACGGGGAAGGGACCTTTCTGGGATGAATAAGTTGAAGAATAAGTTGCTAGTATTACCAGCTGTCTAGAAGTAAGCAGAAACTTCCAGTGGGTTGTAGGAATGCTGGGTATGACTATGAAGGGAAAGGGTACTTATTAGACACATTCAGCAAGAAGGGGGTATAGCTCAGAGGTAGAGCATTTGACTGCAGATCAACAGGTCCCTGGTTCAAATCCAGGTGCCCCCTGCCATCTATTCTTTCTCTCACAAGAGCTAACTCATACACTCTTGTGTTTTTCTTTCCTTTTTCCAACTATGATCCTCCCAGGAGCTGGAAGCTACATGTTAGCCTTTTCACAACTGCTATGTGGATGGAAAACCACCTCCATCTCTTCCTACACTGCAGCGTCCCTCAGATTCTTGGTATTTGGCTCCCCTCCCTGTGCTTATATCTAATTTCTCCCACTCTATTGGATTCTCAAAGAGAAGGCAAGGGCTGTGATGCAGAATTCTTCTGGGCTTTTCCAAGGCAGAGGGACAGCTATAGATCCAGCAGAGTGCCCAGGAACAGACAGCATCACCTAACCCTAAGTCATCTCCCTTCCACCTGCATCTCTCTCAGCAGTTTGGTACACTGGAATGGTCTGACCTGGGGACACAAATGCCAACATCCAGTTCTCTGTGTAGGGCAGACTCTTCCCTCTGACCCGCTGCTTTCCCTCATGCCAGAGTCCATTATGCACTTGAAGGTTAAAGCCTACAGATGCCTGCTGCTGGAGCTCTGGGACAGCCTTTCAATTATAGCCCCTTCTGTCCTCACCAAAGGAAGAAAGATGTGAGCTGGGAGCCCAGGGAGGGTGGTGTGGACAGTCTTGGCCAGGTTGTGGGCTAAACCAGAAAGTCAGAGAGAAATGGGGTTGGGGACTTTGTGCACCCCTTTTCTTATTTTCTTGGGCTGACGATGCCATGCTAGGACAGGCCTGGAAAGCTGTGGCACTGAGGGCAAAGCATCCTGCAAGTCCAGCCTGGCAGCTTCTATGAAGTTGGTCCTGACAGGGAGCTGTAATTTAATGTTGCCAAGATGCATGTTACCTCACAGGTGAAAGGCATTAGCTTGGCAGTTATAGGAGCATGGGGGTATAGCTCAGTGGTAGAGCATTTGACTGCAGATCAACAGGTCCCTGGTTCAAGTCCAGGTGCCCCCTTGTTCAAATATAATTTTGGTAACTAACTGCTCCACACCCATCCTTATCATGGCCCTCAGTGAGTTTAGGAGGTCTTCATGCATTATGGTTTCTAGAAACAACTCTAGACTCCCTCTGCATGACAGGGCACCACTGATGTCCTGGTTAGGTGTCAGGCTCACCTCTTCAATCCACTATAATCCCCAAGGACCCAAAGGCTGCTCCCCACTCATTATTGCTTTCATCCAGGAGCAGTGGCACTTGGTGAACCCAGAGCTAGCCACTGTGGGTAGATCTACCTACCTGAATCCCCAGACACCTAACTGGCAGGCTAAGTTTGGGGCCAGGGCAGAGGCTGTGCTAACAAAGATGAGCAGGACTTGGAGGGGGAAACTGGAAGGAGACTGAGGGTGTGGGACAGCTACAGTTCAGTTACAGTCATTCACCCACTAAAAGTCATACGACGAGGAGGCCCTGCAGTGCATTCTGCTCTGAGTTACGAAGGCACTTGTTCTTTGCCTACAAAGTTCCTCTGGGACACCTGATCTTGATTCCCAGTGCTGGACCCTCCAGGATGCTTGCTGCTGGAGGAAAAGCGAGGGAACTACTACCGAGGGCAGAAAAAAATGGTGGCTCATGATATTCAGAAGACTAAAAAATACGAGAACTTGTATAATTGAGGGAGGAAATTTGGGGGCAAAATGTTGAATGCATGAGCTATTTGTTTCAGGCTCCTTTTGATAAGGTGCTACAAGGAGGGTTTGAGTTCCGAAGAGAATTTCCTAGTTGGTATACATAATCTGGAGGCAAGATAGACCTGAGACCAGAAATGCCAACATCCAGTTCTCTAAGTAGGGTAGAGTTGGAAAAATGAAACAGATCTCTCCAGAACAAAAGTAAATTCACTAGTACATCACTTGAGAAAGAAGGGAAGATCCAGATTCTTCCAGTAAGGCTCAGGGAACAGACCAAATTAACTGTGTGGCTTGAATGCCCGTCGTTTAGTTTTTTCTTTTTGGGGGGGGGGATCGAACTCAGGTCCTTGCGCTTGCCGGACAAGCACTCTAATCGCAGGGCTAAGTCCCCAGCCTGAATGCTTTTCGTTTAGAACACTGAAATAATCCATGCAGTGCCAAGCCGATCGGCTCAGTTACACAAAATTGTTCTAGGAAGATGAAGGGTGTAGTCCTGCAGAGACTGGATGTGCTCAAAGTTTATAACTGACCTGGGGAGAAGGCAATGTCAAAAAGAGGTATGACTGTGGCATTGGGAAAATGGAAATCCAGAGGAAACCCCTGAGTGCCTTAGAGAGCTGTACAGACGCGAGCATCAGAACCTGGACTGGGGACTGAGACCCTTTCATGCATATTTTCCAGCAACCGCCTCAGAAATTGCAAAGAAGAACGGAACAGGAAGAATCGCAGCAGGCAGAGTGCAGGGTTGAGCAGCAGAATGTCCTGGGGCCCTGTTATGGTTTGTGTCTAGATATCCCCCCAAAGCCTCATGTGGTAAGAGATAGCTGGATCTAGAGTGTGTGATTACTAAATTGATCCATTGATCGGTTTGGCATTGTTCTGCTGGGATCAAGGATGTGAGACTGAGATTGGGGGTGGGAGTGTGGGCCGCCCTGGGGGCAGGTAGCCTAGATAAAAGATACAGGAAGATGCTAACTAGCTGCTTGTTTGCATTGCTTATTTGCATACATTCCTTGCATTTCCTCACTTTACTTTGCTGCCGGTCTGCTGGTCTGCTGCCGGTCTGCTGCCGGTCTGCGATGCCGGTCCGCCCTGCCTCTGCGATGCCGCCCTGCCTCGGACCCAGCAGACTATAGACTGAAACCTCTGCAGACTGTGAGCTAATAAACCTTTCTTCCCCTAACTTTGGGTGTCGAGTATTCTGTCTCAACAACGAGAGAAAAGTAACTAAAACAGGCCCTTCACAGGCAGCAGCGGCAGGGCCTCCTCGGGAGCACCCCCAGCCCTGGGTGCTTCTTGTTCGGTGTTACTGAGTGTTGGGGTGGTGCGCTCTGTCAGAGGCTTGTGAAAAGGCTGCAAAATACTGAAACTGGTGTTTAGAAGGAGGCACCGGATGTCCCAACAGGGAAAGACGGACGTGGCCATTCTTGCCTAGCACCAGAATAACCATGAGCCGGTTTCCCCAATGTGCAGTCTTTGAGCCTAAGTGTTTATCGCAGTACATCTTTTCCTACACAGTACTTCATCTGGATGAGGGGCGTACAGGGGACAGAAATCTTGTCTTAATGTCCATCGAGCTCTGAATCAATGCAAGCCTCCCCTGGATGTAATAGAGATCACAAACTCCTGGACATTGATGGGAGAGGCTTTGGTCCTGTCACTTGCTTTAACCAAGGAGGTGGTGGCATGTGACACAATCCGAGGCTTGGGACCTGCTTGCTTAGTTGGGTTGTCCTTGTGCATTTCTGCCGTGAGAAAAGTGTCCCCCTGGCAGCTTCTGCTCCTCCAGCTGGGACCCCAGAATGGACACCCCTAGTACAGGCTGAGGCCACCTCCAGAGAGAACCACAGGGGTGCCCGCTGTTTAAAACAGCCCATGTCAGGTGACTATCACCCACCATGCTGACCTGAGCGCAGCTTACTGTTGCAGGCAGCTCATGTGAAGCACAACTGGGAAAGTGGTACCTAGCATAGCCAGGACTCCTACACCTCCCCCAACACCCATCTGATACTCAGTGAGGCAGGAGGAGGAGACTTCCATTTGGTGAAGGAATTCAGATGTGCAGAGAATCAGGCTGGGTAGAAAAGAGCCCTTCTGGGCTGGGCTGGCCTCTGGGGAATGGAGCGGTGACTTGGGCCAGAAGAGGGGCTTGTGGTCAATTGGTGGTGGGGCTGCCCACCAGCCTGCCCAGCTTCCACAGGCTGACCGAGAAGGAAACTCCAGCACGCTCTGGAGTCCTCAGATGTGGTAATGCAGGTGACGTATTCTAAGGAGCAAGCCCGTGATGGCCTGGGTCAGCTGAAGGCTAGAATATTGGACTGCAGACCAAGAAGTCTCTGGTGCTAACGTGTGTGTCCTGTTTAGCACTTTGTTTTATTGCCAAGCCAGAAGAGCTCTTTCCTCATGCATCGTTCCACTTTCTAGTCACTGTCACCAGCAACCTTTCTAGGTCCTGTATCAGTTTTCTTTTGTGACATCAATTATCTGGTTCAAGTCAGGGTCTGTTCTTAATGATTTGGTCACAATTCAGAAGTTTTCAATTAGTCTTTTCAGTTTGCATCATGGAGGGAGGTATTGAATCAGAGTTTACCCAGCCTGATCACATCGGGATTACTGGCTGTGCTTGATAAAATGACAGATCACCCCTAGTAATTCTGATGTGGGACCACTTAGGAGGAACCTGGGAACTTTTTATTTTTGGTGGGCAACATTGCTAACATTCAATTTAGCATCCAAAGACATCATAAAGGAAACTTTGAACTGAACAAACATGAAAACACAGAGTCAAAATCTGTGGTGTAATTTTTTTAATTTTAATTTTTTATTTTAGTGGTACATTTTAGACATACAAAACACTTATCATAGGAAATTTGTACTCGTACGTGGTATATCTTGCTTCTACTTTTTTCTCATTCCCCTCCCCTGCCTTCAATCCTCTTTCCCCTCCTTATTTACAAAATCTATGATGTAAAATTAAAGTAACAGGTAAAAGAAATTTTATTACCTTAAATTTTTTATCACTATGATTACCAAGTGGTGTTTGTGGCTGATTTATATAAGCAGTGCTATGTAGAGCTAAGAATTGGGGTGAACTTTTTGTTTCTCCTGACGTTACTGATTGCCACATGTTTTCAATTTTTTTGTTTTCTTTAAGTATCTAGGATTTTCCACAACCACTTGCCTCAGTCACAGTTTGGGTAAACCCACATTTTCTTATTTGATTTATTTAAAAGTAAATGTGGTCATTTTTGATAGTCTTTTGCTCTTCAGTTCAGTTTGTATTTCCCTCTTTTATGGAAGATGCGCTGATTCATTCTAATAATTTCATATATGGGGACTTGGAAGGTTGAATTTCAGTGTTACTGTGTCTCCCGTCTCTCCTGAATGTTAGCTGATGTCTTTGTAAACTTTTAATTTGCTCAGCAAATAGTATATAGAACTTAATATGCACCAGTACTGTTTTAAGTGTTTTACCCGCATTGACTCGTTTGATATCCAAACCAATCCTTCAGGTTTGTACTATTATTATCCCCATTCTACAGCTTATGCAGTTGAGGCACAGGGAGGGGACCAAGCTGCCCAAGGTCTTTTCAGCTGGAGCGGAACTTGAACCCAGGCTGCTTGCCTTCCGAGTCCATTCTGTTGGCAGCCACGTCACAGTGCACCTTCCAAACTGGCGGCGTTTCCTGATCCTCGAATTTAGTTCGGTGCTTTAATGCTTTCAGGGATTCTTAAATCCCCTTCTGACTATTTCTTGGAGAGGCTCAGTCTCCATCTGCATTACTAAGAAGAGGAAGCTGGAAGGGTCCTCCTTTGTCCTAGATGGTAGTTTTGTGGAAAATACCCTGAACCGAGTATTGGGCCGGCAGGCACAGGGCTGACTGTTAGGACCCCAAAATCTCATAGAGTGTCTCTTCGTAGGTTCCGCCGTGCGGGGCACCGCCGTGACTCTGAGGACCATTCCAGCAGCCAGTCGCGATGCTGCTACCCGCACCAGCAACGAAGCTGGGAGGACCCCGCCCAGGCTAGTGAGGAGGGGACCTGTGTCCCGTTATGGGTCGGGGAGACGAGCTGTGTCTGATGCAGGTCTGGCAGCTCTGAAGAGCTCCCACTGTTGGGACTACAGCCCCAGACTCACTTTGTTGCTGCAGACAATAAAGCACTCAGACTCCAAGAAATCTTGACAAGGACGGTGTTACTTCTGCATAAGGGCGTGAGCGCACTCTAGCAAGAGGTAGCAGGCCGGTGGGGAGCCCGCAGCAGGCTCTTTTTATCCCTATCTGTGAGAAGCAGCTGACCTTTTTTCCCATTGGCTGGCTTGAAGGTTCACACTCTATCCGCATTGGCTAGTTTAAGGCTCACAACCTACCTGCATTGGCTAGTTTAAGCGGCAGAAGGGCGGACCTGAAGGGTTGCTGGGCTGGGCTAGGCTGATAAGGGGAAGGAAGAGTAGGGGTATGGGGGGCCAGAAGGTTCCTGGCTGTTGATAAGTTATCTTTGGCTGTAAGCTGTGTTCCGGGAATCTAAACTGAAAAAAAAACATTTTCCATAATTCAGTGTGCTCAAGAGAAAAGGGCGCTGAGGGGCAGCCTAGAGTGAACTAGATGGAGACACTCTCTTGCTTATATTTTTGACTGAAAAAACAGGGCTGGGGCTTCTCCCATCACCTTGAAGTGGTAACTCTGGTTACAAGTGGCCCCGGGTGTGGCTCTGGACATGAAGGGAATAATTAAGCCTTATATTAGCAAGAGGGGACGTAGCTCAGGGGTAGAGCATTTGACTGCAGATCAAGAGACCCCCCCAGTTCAAATGTGGATGCTCCCTACTCACTATTAGTTTTGACTTTTATAGGCCTGAATTTCAACTTCTTCTTTAGTAAAAGCCAGGGTAAACATTTTGTTCTTGTTGTTTTTGTTTAACCAGCAGATGGTGAGACTTTGCTGTGTTGGTTCTTAACCCCTAATTTAAATTGGAATCACCCGAGGAGTCTATAAAGCTCCTTTTCCCAGGCCCCACCCAAACCTATTAAATCAGAGTCTGTGGGGTGGGGCCCAGCCCCAGTCAAAACTCTGGATGCTTCCAGAGTGCAATGAGGCTGAGAACCAGGTGTGCACAGGAATCCTTTCAGGTCCCCAGGCTCTTGGTTTGTCACCACCTTGGGCTCAGCTAAGAGCCAGCGTGTGCAGTGGTCAGTATTAACCTCTGTCTGTGTTGTAGGACCTTCTGAGCTCCGAGGAACCCCAGCTCTGGATCCCTTCCACCCTGTAGTCTTCTGCCTTGGGAACTGCAGCCTGGGGCAGTTTTGCAATTTCCCTTCTTCGATAGTCACGGCATTTTCAGGGGGGAGTGTGACACGTCCATGGGGCAAGGGGACTCCAGGCCGGGGGCTGCGGGAGCTCCTGGGGGGCCCTTGTCGCTCCTCCCCAGCTCCAGCTGCAGGCCTGCTGGCCACCTCCACGGCGGGGCCTGGCACAGAAGCACAGTCATAAGCTCTCCTTGGCGACACCTGAGAGGACAGGAGCAGGCCTGGGGCTTGGGCCAAAAGGGGGCTTCATTTTCCTCCTCCTCCTCATGGGGCCACCAGCATCTGTAGCATCAATGAAAGTTGCACTCATGTCTCTGTCCGCCCTTCAGGAGGTGCCCTTGCCACCTTCCCTCGTACACAGCCATTTCCCTCCCTTCGGGAAGATGCTCCTCGCCTTCGTTGCCACACGTAGGACTTCACCTCTGAGCAGGGTCCTGTCCGAGGATGAACAGGAAAGCCTTTCTCTGCCTTACGGTTCTGTCCCCATGACCAGTTTTACTGAGGTCTACAGAGTCAGGAGGCCAGCTTATCTCCTTTTGATCACCACCTCTGACACAGGTTTTGGGGCTACTTCTGCATCTGTATTCCCACACCCGTGTCGGTCCCTTTACTTCCAGGCTCTCTGGGGAAGCTGAGGGAGGGCAGGGAGCAGAAGTCAGGGAT